>PYAF01002288.1:593271-616101 GCA_007407185.1 Glycine tomentella
ATAAAAATTATTTTGAAAATGTCTTTCATTAGAACTTATTATCATGAATAAAAAAGAATTATTACAAATAGAATTAAAATTAAATAATTTTCTTAAAAAAATTATAACATTAAATAAAGTTAAATTAGTTAAGTTTATTTATATTTAAATTCATCATATAAGATCATTTTTTTGTTTATATATGAGTCTAAAAGATATTAATTTTATCAAAAACATTTAATATAAAAATAAACGAGGTGTCATTACTTATTCAGTATTTAAGTGTATTGAGCAATGAGATTTAAATCTTTTAATCATTTTGGAATATTACGTAAACTAATATTGTAAGTATTTTTTTACTGCTTTTATTTTCTTAAACAATTACTTTTTTAATTTATACTCCAATTCACTCTGAATATGTACTAGAGTTAGGCCATTCTCACATCTCATCCACGTATAATAAATGTTCTCTATTGCTATCTATATAAACTAAGAAGAAAGCCATGTAACTTTATAAGCACATTAATTTGACCATGAATAAATTCAACTTCGGCCTAACATTTTTTTTACCGTCAAAATTTCCCAATTGATGTTTCATGTCGGTCCTTAGCCGCATTCACCTTTTAGGCTCGCTGAAAAAGTATATATATTTTTAAGGTCTTTTATGTGAATAGCCTCATTTTTCTTTTAGGTTTAAGGTTATAGAGTAGGATATCGTTCAAAATCTTGTTAGGTTGACTGCAACCCAATGCAAACAGCCTCATTTGCTTCGCTAGCCTGAGGTTGTTGCCTTGGTGGGGTGTGTACGTATCTTTATGAATTTGGGCCAAGGACCCTCACTTGAAGTCAACATCTTATAGTTGGTCATCAGCTAAACAATATTAATATTTACTGAGTTTGTGGTCTAATTCGATCATAGGACAACAAACATAAAATTTCAATTTTCATCAGCTAAATTAGAATTTCAATTTTTCATATTTTATAAAAAAAATTTAAATTTCACATTTTTAGTTATTTAAAATTTTATTTTAAAATTTTAAAAATTTTAATTCTTTATATAAAAACATCTAAATAATGAATTTTAAATTAAAGAATTTTAAATTTTATGATAAATTATTTTTATTAATTAAAACTTTCTATCTAAACATACTTTTAGTGAAATTTGATGTCTAACTTTTCAAAATTTGGAAGATCGGACTGTATACAATCAAAATTTTGAGGATTTAGTTATTATGCAATATCTCTGCCGAGCATCCCTTCCTTTTATCTCTTAAGGTTCTAATCATGTTCCACAGGTTTACTTTATTTATCAATGCCAAACACTGATTTCAGGTTTAATCAGAGACAAAAATGCATCTAAATAAATATTTAAATTATTAATATATTTTCTATTTCTTAAGATTATTTTTATAATTAAAATTTATATAATTAATTACTTATATTTATTTTAACCTAAAATTTAAAGAAATTTTTAAATGGTGAAATCCATTGTAGGACCAAAAATAACTTAAGATTTTAAAATAAAATTTAGGGTAAATAGTCATTTTCATTCCTGAATGTATATAGCGTTGACAAATTTGTCTCAAAATTTTTGTCCCTAAGAGTTAAAAAAAGTGTTACAAATTCATCCATCTATTAACTTTCGTCCGTTTTAATTGAAAGAATTTATGTGACATAGTAAGGGACAAATTTGTCAGCGCTTTACCTAAAATATAATTTAATCTTCATCTAGTTCCTTTTTTAATCATTGCAAACATAAAATTATAAGAAACACTTAAAAATTAGGAAAATAAACATTAGTTAAAACAAACATAACAATAAGCATAATTTGTTTATTGCTCTGAAATTTATATTGTAACAACATTAGGTAATAATAAAATCAAGTTGAGTCTCATTTCTTTGTAAAGATTAACTTAATGGTTTTACATTTTTGTTTGAGTCTCATATATTGGGTAACGTACTGTCACATTATAAATTTCAAAGCAAGAAATATAAGATAATACCTTATCCAAAATATAAGACTCAGATAAATTAAAATACACAACCATTAAATTAATCCTTATAAAAAAATGTGACTCAAGTTGATTTTGTCATTACCTAATGTTATCATAATAAAAATTTCAGAGTACCAGACAAATTATGCTTATTAATCAATATTATGCTTATTATTATGTTTATTCTAACTTATGTTTGCTTTCTTTTTTTAAGTGTTTATTGTAATGTTATGCTTGCAATGATTAAAATAAGGAGAAGATGAAGATTAAATTATTTTTTGGATAGAGCGCTGACAAATTCATCCCTGAATATAAATAGCATTGATAAATTTGTCCCTGAATGTATCACATAGGCTCTTTTACGGGTGGTAATGGGTGAAAGTTAAGGATGAATGAATATATCGCACTTTTTTCACTTTCAAGGACAAAAATTTATTTTTCATCTTTCAGGGATGAATTTGTTAGCACTCCAAATATTATGGGATCAAAATGGCTATTTACACTAAAATTTATCACTAGAGTTAAAAATGCAAGAAATTAAAATTTTATATAACATTGCAGAATTTATTTAAAAAGTGATTTAAGATATGTTAACTATTCTTTTACCTCTTTGACTCTAACTTAATTTTGTTTTGCTGCTTGTGTGACTTACAATGATGTCATGTGCTTTTGGATTCAAATCAAAGAACGAACTTATCATGACATGTTGGAGTTGAATAAGATGGTAGATATCCATCAAATCAATTAATTTTACACTGTATTTTATGTAAAGTATGTTTGGATATCAATTTTTTTAAGAGTATTTTTAAAAGAAAAAATAAATTTTATTTTTTAAACAAATTATATTTATGAATTTATATAAATTAATTAATAAAAAATTTATTTTTATCTATAAAAAAATTCATCTCATTTTTTTTATTTTTCTTTTTAAAAATACTTTTAAAGAAAATTAACCCAAATAAACATGTAATCTACCAAAATGTCACGGATTTGTTTAGCGACAAGTGTAATTCCTGTGCCTTGAAAATGAACGTTTTGACAAGATACATGTATGGCAACTTTTGGGGAATGGTTATAATAAACTAGAATTAAATGAGATAACTTATAAAAAAAAAAACTATTATTTTGAAGACTGTGTTTGGTAATTATAAAACGAAACATGAATATCTGTTTTATTTCATATTTATATCTAATACTTGTACTTATTAAACTAATTAGAACCATGTTTTTTATTATATATGTTTGATGTTTGATTAGCTAATTAATTTTTAATATAGTATAATAATTAAAAACATCAGTAATTATTTTTCATAGATGCATAATATGATAATTTTAATATAATTCCAATTGAAGCCTTTGTTTAATGCATAGGATGGCATCCTAAGCCTTCATATTATAATGAATAAAACCCCGTAAAGATGTATTCAACATTCGAAAAGCTGTAAATATGATAATAAAGTGATTAATATGTTTCCCTGACCATGCCAAAAACAAAATGTTCCCCTGACACTAATCACCTCACTTTGTCAATTCTACTTTAAAAAATTGTTATGTGGTGTGATATGTGTGGAGGAGGTAATTTGTGGGGAATAACTTAACCAGAAACAAGTAGTATTTCTATTTTAAGGAAGAATAAAAATATTATTGATATTGAATTTTTTTATTTGTAATAAAAAATAAAGTAATAATAAAATTTCATTATAATGTAGTTAAGAAAGAAATTCAAATTAAAAATATAAAATTATTAAAAATAAAAAGATTAAAAAAATAAGTGGATCTAACCTATGAATTATACTTATATTTATTATTCTGATATTCAAATTAGATAAAAATAAAATTTGAACAATGATTTTTTATTTTTAATACTTTTTTGTGCCAAAATATGATTCCTAGAAAGTAAAAATCACGACAGAATCGAGACAACTCCTCAATTCTAATTGTAACATTATGAAATTAATAGTATGGCTTAATTATGTTTACATTTCTTAAAATTTAGAATGAATATATTTTAGTTTCTTAAATTCCACAACAAAAAATAATTAATCCTATAAATTTGAAAAAATATATTTCTAGTCACTTGAGTTAATTTTATTTAAATTTAAGAGACTAAAATGTTTTTTTTAAATTAAGGACAAAAATCATAGTAATTTCAAGTTTCAGAGACTACAAAAATAATTATTTCAATAATAAAGGAAACTATTATCATTTTTGTCATGCATATGGACGGCGAGAGGAAGGCAAGAAGAAGATATTCTCAACATTCTCTATCTTCTCTCATTTGGAGGTATTCACACATTACACATGCAACTAGACAAAAAATTATTTCTCAACGATCTCGAACTATTTTCTTTTTTATCTCCATCACTAAATTAATATTTTACATTTTAAAGAAATTGTCAATGACTAAAAATAACTTTATATTAAGATTTAAATTACTCATTAAAATTTAAATAATTTATTTAAAAATAAATTTTAATCATGTCTAATTTTTATATTACAAAATTATTATTTATTATAATTTCCAATTATATAAAAATAAACATTTATCATGTACAATATACTAGAAGCTAAAGAAGTATTTTATTATTTTTGTAAATTTATAAAAAAAAAAGTTATTAAATAGAAGGAAATAGAAAATAAAATAGATTCTCCTTGTTTTTAGTTCTCTTAGCTCTATATATAGCTTCATGCTAAAGTCATCCGTAGGTCTTTTTCAAGAGATGAAGACCTCATTAATTAATCAGCCTAACAAGTAATTAAATAAATTATACAAGATCTTTCTATATATATAACGCAATTAGTTGCATGCTATCTTCAAGAAAAAGACATTGATTATTTGCCTTAATTATGCAAGGGAAACCAAACAAGAAAAATGACGCAGACAGCATGCTGATTATCTACAGTGTTTTGCTTTTGCCCTATTTAGATACAAAGAAGAGTCCTCTCTCCATAATTAGAGCATCAGAAGCCAACCAGATTTGGACACTTGAAAGCAACTAGAATCTCCGCAACACAGTTTCGAGATCAGGATATATAAAATTGCATGAGGTATCCTATTCTCAGTGCGCAAATATTAATTTTATCTTATTCTTAATTACAATAATTTGATACTTTTGCCACATGTAGGTATGTGACAAGTATTGAAGAATTTTCCTTTCCTCGTATGGTTTCTAGCAGAGGTCAGCATATATATATATATATATATATATATATGGAAAAAGATAGATGTATATCATATTAAGACATGGGCCGTGTTTGTATTCGACTTTTTTAACCATCTGGTGTAGCTTTTATTCAAAATTATCAGAATGAATATATTTTAAACTAATTATGGAAATGGGTAAATTGTCAACGCAAAGACAATTTTAAATATGAAAAATCGTGCTTATAAGCGTGATTTTGCTTTGCATGTTTTTTTCCCTTAGAAGAAATCGTGAATTGGTACACGATTTTACTATTTTTTTTATATCATTTGTCTAAAATTGTGCTTCAGTTGGTATCTTTTTAATATTTAAAACAAAATCGTGAATACATTCACGATTTCAGTTTTTTTTTTTTCATAAATTTGTTATGGATTTTTATTTTAACATAAATTATGAATTATTAAGAAATTTTTTAATTTACAAAAATATAAGAAAATAATATGTTAATAATAAAAGAATAAATGAGAAAATTTAATACAACTTAAACAGTATATACATGCTAATTAATTAAGAAAAAAATAAAAATATTATAAGGTATTTTACATATTTCATTGCCTATATGACAATTACTTCAAAAATATCCTTCATTGTAACATATTGAACATTTCTTAGACTTATGTGGGACTAGTTCATTCATCTCATTATATATGTGATTGGTACTTGATCTTGCACGCTCATGACAAGGAAGATGCTAAAATCGTCAATTGATGTAAAATTTTCCTCATTGTAATCATGCACGATCATTTACTAGTTTTAAAATCGTGTTTAGAAGGATATTTATACATAACATAAAACACGATTTCAACTTCTTCCTCTTCTTGAGGATGCACGATTAAGTACCAGTTGTATACATAATGAGATTGATGAATTAGTTTGAAATAAGCCTAAAAAATATTCAATGAAATATGCAAAATATTTTGTAATATTTTATCTTCTTTTCATGCTTAATTACTACTTGTACATTATTTAAGTTGTATTAAATTTTCTCATTTACTCTTTTATTATTAACATTTTAGTTTTTTTATATTTTTTGTAAATTCAAAAATTTCTTAATCATTCATAATTTATGCTAAAATAAAAACCATAATAAATTTATGAATTTTTTTTTATAAAAAAACTGAAATTGTGATTGCATTCACGATTGTTTTAAATATTTAAAAAATTGCCAAGTAAAGCACAATTTTAGATAAATAATATATAAAAAATCAAAATAGTGAAATCGTGCACAATTCACAATTTCTTCTAAGGAAAAAAAAACCTGCAAAGCAAAATCATGAAGCACGATTTCTTCATATTTAGGTTGACAACCTATCCATTGCCATAATTAATTCAAAATGTATCCTATCTAATTATTTTGAATAAAAATTGTACCAGGATAAAAAAGCCGTTTGTATTATACTCCTAAACAGGAAATCTGGATTCTAGAAGCCCTCGTGACGAGTGCCATGCAAGAAAACGAAATGTGTAGATACTTTCTTAAAATAAGTAACCTCTTGATTTGCCCAATTTGATATGTTGACTTAGGAAAATGTTCATTGGAAACTATTTTGAAGTTACACGTCTATTTATACTTGTATTGCAGCCGGTCAAAAAAGGGAGAGAGATCGCATTATAATTAGCCAAAAAAAAAAAAAAAAAAAAAAAAAAAAAATTGGTTTTTTTTTTTTTTTTTTTCGGCAGTTGTGCAACAGAAAACAGAAAAATTGAGACTTATATTTTCGTATCAGTAAATGCTTTTTTTTCTTTGTCCTTGTCATGTTAAATCTATTAATATTGTTTGTAAGATTAATATTGTTTGTAATACTATAATCAGGAGCAAAGACAGGATTTTAATACGAGGGGAGTCCAAATAAAAAATTATTTTAAAAAGAATATTTAAATTTCCCATGTATGAGTGTATGAAAAATATTATATGTAAGAAATTCTTTTGTTGGTAGAGGAAAATTTAGAGTAAAAATAATGTTTCAGTCAAAGGTACGAAAAGTTTCTCGCAAAGCATTTACAAATGTACTCATTTATAATTGTATTCGGTATCAGGGAGATACTTGAATAAATTTACTACACATAAACATGTTATTAATAAAACATTAGCAAGAAAACATATTATTAATAAATATAAAGCTCATGTAAAAATAAATAAATATAAAGCTATAAATCTAACAAATTAATATATCATTAACTAACTTTTCTATTAATAAAAATAGGAGACGGAGTGCTCCAATTGATTTACTCAATTAAGAATGCAATTTTTTTTTTTTTGTAAGAGTGAGCCTTGCATTTTCTTTTTTGTGTATTTCTAATGGGTGGGGAAAAGCAGAAAGCATAAGATAGAAGGTCAAGCCCTCTAAGTGAAGGGTGAGAAAAGGATGATAGTAAACTATTTAATTTTAAGAGGTGGCCATAAACTAATAAATTTTAGGTATAACAGTAATCCTTGACCAGATTTACATTAAAAAAAAAAAGAGAGAGAGAGATTTACTTAAAGGCCACGTCACAACTCAACTATACCACATTATCTTGGGTTAAATTCTACTGTTACTTTTTTCTATCATAGTCCCAGTAAGTTTCACTACTTAAATGTTGTTAAGATAATAAAAAATGACAACTTATGTATATTATTTTTGGTCAAAACTATTGATTGATGCCATCAACTCTTTTGACGCCGCACTTCTCTGTAATTTCATCCATTCAATCATACATACCATTTTTTCATCATCGTGTTTGTTTCTCTGTCCCTTCTATTTTCTATATTGGCCTTTGAACTATTTAGCGCACTACTAGAGAAATGAACAAAAATGTTGTGACGAGTCTCATTCGTTCTTTTTCTTTTTGGAAGACAAGGAACATGATAGGTGGTGGCTTGCTGGTTTTGAACCTGGGATTGTTTGCTATGATTGCGCATTGCAGTGCGCGTGAGTGAGTGACTTTGTTTGTATTCTAAACAAGTACTTAGTGGCAAAAAACTGAATCAAAATTATTTTATAAGTTAAAATCACAGTATTATATTTTTAGAAGCTTTTTATTTAATTTTTTTCATAACTTAAGGTGTAAAAATTTATATTAATTTAGGTTTAAATATGTTTAGAATCCTTTATAAATAATCAAATTTTGTTCTGGATTCTTCATAATTTTTTTTATTGTTTTGAGTCCTTCCTATATTAAAATTTTTGTTTTAAATTTCTATCATCGGATAAGAGTTTAATTTATTTTATCTTGTTTCATTTTTTATATATGTTTAATTGTCGTGAAGCTTTGTGGTGAGGAATCAAATAGTCTTTTTAAATTAAAAATAATAAATTAAGAGAACAATTATCATAAGAGACAAACACTTTTTCGTTGAAATATTTTTTACTCGAAAAGTCACTGAAAATAATAAGTAAATAAATCAAATGATTTATCTCTGTGCTGAATATTAGAGACAATTTTTATTCTAAATGAGGTTCTTTTTTATTTTTATTTTTGACATGACAAGGTTTTAATCTCACTATTTTACTGGTGTCATGGCAAAAATCATTATAAAATTGTTCATTACACTGAATAGAAACCAAAATCAATGCTGTCAAAAACAAAAACAAAATAAACAAAGTCAATAAAACAACGGAGTTAGGTTTTAGTAGAAAGATTAGTCAAAGTGTGATGGAACTTATATAGTATTTTTAAAGTTGAACTATAAAATGAATTGGATTGAAACAAATCTGTCAGCCTAATTATAACATAATTAACATCTAACTAAGCAAACTATTGAAACCACACAAGCAAAACTAAGTATGTCTTCTGATGCCACCGAAATTGTAGTGAAACCACACAAGCAAGACTCTATTTTTCTCTTTCTGCACTGCATGTTCCAATGAAAGGACTTTGTCCCTCTTCTTGGGCTATATAAACACTTCGAAATTTCCGTTTTTTTTTTTTTTACCTCTTATCAATGACTTTCCACATTACTGGATGCCCAAATGAAATGAAATAGCTATGGGCTTCGTTGATTGAATATGGGCTTGGTCAGCCCAATATCTGATCCTTTATTAGAAACTGGTTGCGCCGGACTTATCAAGAGAACCCATTGAGAAAGTGAATCAATTGCCAATGGTGCATTTGTTGAATTTGTACTCCCGAGTCTTTATATATATATATATATATTATTTATTTATCAAATGTACTCCGAATTAATACACCCATGATATAAAAGGGATGATGAAATACCTTGTGTTATGATGGTTTGCAACTTAATTAATGAATGGATCAAATCAATTTACAAGGACACAACATGATACTTTTAAACAAATATGTTTTATATAAAAAATGGATACATATAAAATAATGGAAGTAATAATAAAACAATTATTTATTAATTCATTAAACTTATACTTTTGAAACATTCCATAATAATACTCATAAACTTCTATTAAAAGGTGTTATTTGCAATACTCATAAACATTATCTTATTTGTTAAAATTTATTAAAAATAACAAAATATTGTGGGTTTCATAACATATTTAATAATTTTTTTATGTTATATTTTTTAATAAATTTCAAACAATAAAAGAAAGAGTATTATAAAAAAAATGTGTTGGAAAATTTATTCCTAACATGATTATTCATAATGATAAAAAAAATTTAAGATTGTTTTTGATTTTGAACAGAGAAATAAAGTAGATTGAAATAAAAGAGATAATTAGAGAAAAGAGAAATAAAGTAGAAATAGATGGAAGATAATTGAAGAAACTGATTAAAATATTATAATACCCTAAAAAATTGTGTGATATTTAAAATTAAAAAAGAACGCATACAAGATAGAAGGACAAACACTATATTTGATATTGGGAGACAAAAGTTGTTATGGTGGGACTCATTACCTTCAAACTTAACTCTTTCATTCATCTATCATATCAAATCAACATGTGTCAACTCTATCTCCAAAAAAAGGTTTCCATTGCCGAAACCAAACACAGCCTGAAAGAGAAGATTAATAATTTGTTTGTTTTGATGTAAAGCAAAAGAACCAATTGTGAAGAAAATAAAATATTCAAATATTTTAATTTGTCCCTCCTTTGGCGTAAACAAATACCAAAAGAAGGGGAAGGTATTAGTAAGTGTTTGCTAAGGGAAACAAACATCAAAAGAAAGGACATTAGTAAGTGTTTGCTAATCCAATTCATGTTGGGTCCAAAACTAGACAAAAAAAAGGGGGAGAAATTTTTTTATGCAAAAAATTATCTTTTATTTATATCACATTTTATTTTGTTAGGTTAAATTTGTCCACGAGTTCCAATATTTGTATTAATTTTTAATTAGGTTTAAAATGTTATTTTTTAATTTTGTTATCTGTCTAAATATTGTTATGAAAAATTAATCACACATCCCTAATTAAAAGTGCATATAGGAAGATGATATTTTTAAAGTGTATTATAAGCACAATTAAATTAATAAATATAATTGATTATGAGTTACAACATATACATATTCATTATGTTTCTCTTAAATTAAGCACACCTATTTTTTCTCTTTTATTATTTCTTTTCTCTCAACTAAATATACTTGTAAATTATCTAGAATGTGTTTTGTTGCCGCCGGATACTATACTGTGGACGCACTTAGGAGTTAGGATTAGGAAGACAAAGAACAATCACGTCAAATGGCACTTGGAAGCTAAAGCTACTATAGCTTTGCGTGGCAATCCATCTTGGTTATCAAATTCTCGATTTAAATCGTAGAATTGTTCGATTTTATGAGTCTATTACCCCTCTACTAGTTAAATCGGATGTAAACTTGTTTTCGGAGTAGAATCAAATGATTCTACGTAAAATTGCTCGATTCTGAGTAGAATCGCGTTTCTACTACGTTTTCATGAATTTGCTAGGTTTAGGAACGACGTCGCTTCGAATAACAATCTTTTCATATTTGGACCAGTTTCATAACGGTTTGCTTCCTATACATCTTCTGGTTCATTTTTTTATATTAAAAGCTAGACTTTTGTTTTAATTTAAATAATTTCTATTTACACTCATTTTTTTATTAATATATTTTACTTGTGTTATCAACTTTAATACTTCAATTGTTATTTTGAATTTTTTGATATCCCTTATATATAATTACACTCATTTAATTTGACAAAATTAGTTGTCATTATTTCATATTTATATATAGGTATTTTTTTTATCTGAAATAGACTCTTATAATTCTAAGATTTAATTCTACGATACCTCTACAAATTTAGGTAGAATCGCGATTTCGACATCGTAACTCAGCACACCTCCCAAGGAAGGAACAAAATTTAATAACGCCTCCCTCTTATCCTCCCATCCAATGTTATGGTCAATTGCTCGTGATCTCTGACGTATACGAGTGGTGCTTCATACACCATTTAAAAATTCTACTACACCATTAATTTTTCAAAAACCCAAAAATACCCCTGCTGCTTTGGACACTTATTTTAGTTGAGCCGAGCACCATTTTTGCTTCTTGTTTGTTGTTGTTGTTGTTGTTGTTGTTTTTTGGTTCGCCTCAGTTGCATTTGAAAAGCATTGGTGATTTTTGATGCCATTTCGGTTCATTTCGTCAGAGTTGTGGGTGGTTGCCGGAGCGGCGAAGTCGTTGTCGAAGTGTGCAAAGGTGGGTGGTGTCTGCTATCGTACGGATTCGGTAATCCGTATGGATGCAACGGATTAGGTAATCCGTATGACTCTTACGGATTGGCCAATCCGTATGATTCATATGGATTAGGTAATCCATATGACTCATACGGATTGGCCAATCCATATAACTCATACGGATTGGTCAATCCATATAACTCATACGGATTACCTAATCCATATGACTTATATGGATTGGCCAATCCATATGCCTTATATCAGTACTTTTTTTATAAAAAAAATCAAAAAATATATATTTAAATGAGATTGATTTGAAGTTGACAAATAATTTCGTTGATAAAATACAATACAATAATACAAAACCATTTTTAAAAAATTACACCTCATATGGATTGACCAATCCATATGAGGTTTACGGATTCGGTAATCCATGCGCTCCATATGGATTGGTCAATCCATATGAGGTTTACGGATTCGATAATCCATACACTTCATACGGATTGACCAATTCATATGAGGTTTATGGATTCGACAATCCATACACTTCATACGGATTGACCAATCCATATGAGGTTTACGGATCAGGTAATCCATACACCCCATACGGATTGTCCAATCCATATGGAGTGTATGGATTACCGAATCCGTACAGTGATCGCTTCTCCCTTTCACGAACCAAAAACACCAGCACTTACCTCTGTAGCGCCGCCACCAACCAATGCCACCACGAACCACCACAATTAGCCGAACAAGGAGAGGATGAATGTAACGCAAAAACCAAGCAATCACCAAGCACAGCACGCACGAAGCAATGGAGGAGAAGAGAAGAGAAGAGAAATTGAAAAGTTTGACTAATTAAATAGACAAGGGCAAAACGGAAAATCCACTATTACACTAATGGTGCAGTAGAATTTTGAATGGTGTATGAAGCACCACTCGACGTATACAATCATACAAAGCCCATCAATCTCAAATTGTTGGCCCATATCCATCAAGCTAAATTTTATTTCCCTCTTTTCATTTTAAGGAAAATATTTTCTTTTATCTGAAAAAATAAAAAGATAGATATTAGTAGATATATCCTTATCAACCAACTGAACTAGAGTACCTTAATATTTTCAGGAAAATACTTTTACACATCACTTAGAATTTTAACATATAAATTAAAAAATAATTAATTTAATCGTTTGTACTAAAATTATATGTAATTTCTCATTTTTCAATATGCTTTTTACTTTCCATATTACATTATCTAATTCATCATTCACTCATCTCATTTTTTATTTCTACATCTCTATGTAGACACCACATGATGTCCAAGTATTTTTTTTCCTAAATGTTTGACTTGCTGTAACGTGCTACTTTTTTTATAGTAGGCATGTCAAGTAGATAAAAAAAAAATCTGTAACCATCTACTGTACTACTTGTTCTATATAAATTCTACCCAATCCTTGCTCTCATGTCACATTGTATTTTCACTACGACCATTGCAGCAAGAAAGAAGTGCAATGGACATCGGAACCTATGGCTATCCTACACCAGCAGTGAAAAAGATCGAGTCTTACTATGATGTGCCAGAGGGAGTGGATATTCAGGGAAGATGTAATGCAGAGTTTGCAAAAATCCTCACAAAAGATGCTTTGAAATTCGTTGCTGATCTGCAACGTGAGTTCAGGAACCATATCAAGTATGCATTAAAGTGCAGAAGAGAGACAAGGAGGAGGTATAATGAAGGGACTCTCCCGGGGTTTGATCCTGCCACAAGGTACATAAGAGAACAAGAATGGGTGTGTGCACCTGTTCCACCAGCTGTTGCTGATAGGAAAGTGGACATCACTGGCCCTGTGGATAGAAAGATGGTCATCAATGCTCTCAACTCTGGAGCTAAAGTCTTTATGGTTAGTACTTAGTACATGTACAGTACACTCTGTACTACTATGTGGCGGCGTGGCTCACCGGAAGCGGTTCGGTACCTCTTTACAACCTCATGGAAGATGCTGCCACTGCTGAGATCAGCAGGGTGCAGAACTGGCAGTGGCTTAAGTATGGAGTGGAGCTCAATGGAGATGGACTTGGAGTGAAGGTGAACAAAGAACTTTTTGGAAGGGTGGTTGAAGAAGAGATGGATAGGATTCAAAAGGAAGTGGGAACAGACAAGTTCAAGAAAGGAATGTACAAGGAGGCTTGCAAGATCTTCACTCGCCAATGCACCTCACCTTCACTTGATGATTTTCTCACTCTGGATGCCTATAATTACATAGTCCTGCATCACCCCAGGGAAACATCAAAGCTTTGAACCAACCGACCAAGGAAATGTGGTCCATTATGCCTAATAATTGGGTCCTTTGGATTCTGTCTTGCATGTGATCCTAAGTTGTCTTTGTCTTTTTACCACTTCATCGTTTCATGGAAGGGACTGGGACGTTCATACTTATGCGTGGAAGAGAAGAATAAAGTTTGTGATTGTAGCTATTTTGAATGATATAACTGGCCTTATATTTACTAGCAATGAAAACAATTATACTGAAATTTTGATTTGATATATATATAATTTTGTCACTAAATTATGTCAATTAATGTTATCAAAGTAGTTTCCTTGTAGAATTCTGGAAAAGGTAGGTCTACTGGGCTACGAGTTACATCTTCCTAAAAACTCTCGGATTCACTCAACTTTTCATGTCTCCTTGCTCAAGTTATGCCTAGACCCTTCTGTTAAGTAGAGGCATCCTTCTGTTGATATATATAATTTCAAATGTTTTATCCCATCTTATTTGAATGCGAGACACGTGAATTGTTTTAAGTTTTGTCATAGAACTAAAGGAAGAACATGGAAAATTTGTAATTGTAGTATTTTTTTTGGTCTTTTGTACCCAACGGATCAGGATTGGTAAGAATATAGGGTACGTGGTTGATTAAAAAAATGTGTTTTTTTTTTCTTTCTGGAAACAGGCGCAGAGTACAAATAAAAAATGTGGATGGTTTTCACATGAGATAGAGTTCTGTAATGTTAATGTTTCTTTAGTTTTTTTTACTATGAATAAAGGCTTAAGGAAACCCAAGAGCTATTAGATCACATCAAGGCTCAAACTGATTTCACACTTCAGAAGCAACTAATCAGCAAGCTATATTAGAAACTCTATGTTAATGTTTCTTTAATTTTTTTTACTATGAATAAAGGCTTAAGGAAACCCAAGAGCTATTAGATCACCTCAAGGTCTATACCAATATGTAAATTTAAAGCATAAAATTAAAGTAAAACTCTCAAGCGCGACAAGATGTCTAGATGAGAGGGAGTAGATAAGAAGAGAAATATTCAATTACATAATCAAAACATGTAATATGAGAAAATAAGATTTTATTTCTCAAAAATAAAGATTACAAAAGATTGAAACTTAGAGGTATATCTAAGGAGAACTCTTTGAAAGAAAAACTTGATTACAACATGAGGGACACAGCCCTTTTAAAGACAAATAAAGTTCCTGTTGCTATAGTTTCAATAAGACAAATCGGAAAACCTACCGCTAAAGTAAACAGTACCGAACATTAATCAGCTACAGGAAAAGATGATGTCACGCTGTCATTAATCTCCAGTTAGATTGATTCCGAAGCAGTCGTCTAAGGATTGAGAGGAGGTTTCGGTGGGTTCTTCAACCGACTTCTTAGATGAGGAACAAACATCTTCATTCTCCTTCTTCAAAAGATTAAAAATCATCTTCATCTTATCTAAATATATATATATATATATATATATATATATATATAATTGTCTTTCGAGCCAAAAAGCATTTCTAAAAACAAAATGAAAAAAAAAAAGAAAGAGAGGATAAATGTGTTCTTTTTTAGTGATTTGGTTTGGTTGAATGGAAAAGAATGGAAGTTTTTAAATTTTTTTGGGGGGATTACAATAAACAATTCATCTCTCAATTGAGCACATGTGCCAGAAAATTGGTGGTGTACCTTGCCTTTCCCATTTAACCGTTATCACTTGAGTTAAAAATTGGCATTATGCACTGTACATGTTTGATTTTTCCAGGTTAAAAAACATGTTAATACTAAAGGCTAAAATGGTATATTTTTTAAGTGTATCAATGGCTTTTGTGTTCTTTTTTTACTTATCAAACCCTTTTAATTTAAATATGTTTTTTTCTATTTTAGTTTATTTCTCTTCAACCGAATAATTTTAATTTTCATCTTATTTCTCGGTTATCTTACCTGGTTACTTTCATCTCTTCTCTTTATTCCCTCACGACCAAACAAAAGATTAAAAATCCGGCTTTCATGTGGTTATGTCAATCACAGGACCCTTTTCCACAGCCACAATCGAGCTCTACCCATAGCACCATCTGGTCAAAACTCTGGGAAACAAAAGCAATATATACCCTGATGCATTGGATTTTTTGGTAGAAAAAAAAAGATAAATAAATGAAAGTATGATATATTAAAATAAGAAAAGGTGAATACAAATATGAAAGAGATATTTGGTTTAAGAAAAAAAAAAGATAAAGAAGTAAAAAAATAAACCCTACAATTTTAAATTTCTTCCTTCTTTAATTTTCCTTCAACCAAACACATTAACATTTTTATTTGATTATTTTTCTCCTCACTACTATATTTGCTCCTACTCAAGAAAGGAATCTGATCTAGAGGGTCCACACGAATATCCCACCAAATGCCAATACCCTCTGTGCTACAAAAAGCTTGGGTTCCGAGGATGAGTAGTACAATTTTGTCACAACCTACTAACCTTATTGGTGCACTCTAGACCCCCACCCTCACATGGCTTCATCAAAGCCAATTTTGACTCCTTTGGTAGCACACAGGATTTGGTATTATATTCAGAAACCACCAACGACAAGTCTTGGATATAAGGAAAATGATCCGTGTACGTAAAAATATCTGAGTGAGACTGATTGCAATCTCAACTTTATCAAGCTTGGGAAAAAAAGGAGTAGTACTAGTAGTGCGCATATTTTAAATGAATTATAAAATAAAGGATTGTGTGGTCTACACATTTCCTTATCACTTCAAGGGCTATACGAAGAACAACAAATAGAGCTGTATACAAGATTTTGCTAAGCTAGCGTTTCAGTTTAATCAGTTGGACTGTATAGAGGAGGTGCCTTGGTAAATTACATCTTGTTGATATTGAATTCTTGATGTACATGATATTGATCATTAATAATATCTATCGAGCTTTCCATGATATTGATCATTATTTTGCTAACCCACCTCAAAACACAATTGCGGTTTGTACCTCGTACAGATAATAAAATAGCAGACAGGCTGACACAATTGGCTTTACTTATGTTATGGATAGAGGTATTGGCGGATATAGGATCGGACTCGGTAGTGAGTTTAAATATATAAAATTAAAAAATATAAAATATGAAAATATAAAAGTATTGGATTCAAATATATAAAATTAAGGTACAAAATATAAAAATATTAGATAATTATATGTAATTTTTTAAAATGTACATCCTTAGATCCATCACTAAGTAGTGGAGCATCCAATGCATCCAATTTTAATATTTTTTTAAACACTACAGTAATAATTTTTAAAACACTAGTTTTTAATTTTTTTATATTTTCTTTCATTTTTATTTTAAATATATTTATTTAATTTCCTAATTATCATTTTTAAATAAATCATGATTTTTTTTTTATCATTTTACACTTTTTAATTATTTTAATAACTTAATAATTTAATAAGTTAACCTGCTAACTTTTCTAATTAGTTTTATGAAAAATAACCATAATCATCTATTGTATGTACTACTTTAAGTCTTAGGCTTCATCTTGTCTTCATATTTGTATTAACTTTTGGTTTTAATTTTCATATCTAAAAATTTTCTTTCAATCCTCATATGAGTAATTTTTTTATGTTTTAATTTTCTATTGATGTAAAACCGTTACAAAATAAAAACATAAAGACTTAATCCTAAAAGTAATTATTCATACAGATGCTGAATCCTAGAGTTTTATTTTTAAAATGAGAAGTTAATACATGTTGTACGGACGAAATGATTGATGAAACCTAATTTGTACCATGCCTTTGCTCTAATTCCACACACTATATTTCACTCGTGACTACGAACACTGCAGGAAGAGGGAAAAGCGATGGACCTTGGAACCTATGACGTGCCAGAAGGAGTGGACATTCTGGGAAGATACGATGCTGAGTTTGCAAAAATCCTTACTAAAGACGCTTTGAAATTCGTTTCTGAGCTGCAACGTGAGTTCAGGAGCGATATCAAGCACGCATTAGAGAGCAGAAGAGAGGCAAAGAAGAAGTACAATGAAGGGACTCTTCCGGGGTTTGATCCTGCCACCACTCACATTAGAGAGCAGGAGTGGCTGTGTGCACCTGTTCCACCAGCTGTTGCTGATAGGAAAGTGGAGATCACTGGCCCTGTGGACAGAAAGATGGTCATCAATGCTCTCAACTCTGCAGCTAAAGTCTTTATGGTTTGTGTATCTACACTCTACATTATTATAGTGCGTGTATGGATTCTCCTTGACAACCTACGTTTGCGTCCAACCTCTCTTTTCAGGAAGCATTTCCTTCCTTGCTTTTATGTTGAAGGTGCCTCGTACTTCGTGTAACAATAACTTCGCCGGCGTTCCAAACATGCTTTATGTTTGTAATTTCACTTAAGTTGTTAATCAATAATTGAGTTGGGAGTTGAGGCATATATATAAATAGTATAAAAAATTGGTGTATATTTGCATTTTAAATCTGTAAGTTGTTGTGTTGTATTTGTGTGGTTTTACTCTCTTGGTTACTAATTGTACTCCCGATTGAGTTTCTTAAGTTTTTTTCTTTTTTTATTTTCTGTTTTTAATTAGGTCCTTCAGTCGTAACTTCATCTAATACTGGATGTTGAAGGGATGGAAGGATCTAATTGTAAACGAGAGAAATTTAAAAAGACTCAATCGACGCAAATAAAATTAGGAGACCTAAAGCACCTAAAGACTCAATTGGCGCAATTAAAATTACGAAAATCCTACAGTCTGAGTAAGAAAATAAAAGTTCAATGAAGTTTTTTCTTTTTTTAATTAATTATAGAAGGGTTGATTGAATTTGGTTTATCCCGGAACCAGAGCACCTAATGTTGTTGCTGTTTTTCTATATTTTAAGGCTGATTTAGAAGATGCACTGTCACCGACCTGGGAAAATCTTATTAGTGGTCAAGTGAACCTGAAGGATGCTGTGGATGGGACAATAAGCTTCCATGACAAAGTAAGAAACAGGGTTTACAAGCTCAATGATCAGACAGCAAAGCTTTTTGTGAGACCAAGAGGTTGGCATCTACCTGAAGCACATATTCTGATAGATGGTGAACCTGCAACTGGTTGCCTTGTTGATTTTGGCCTCTATTTCTACCACAACCACTCAGCATTCCGGCGCACTCAAGGTGCTGGCTTTGGCCCTTTCTTCTATCTCCCCAAAATGGAGCATTCAAGGTAAGCACTATGCTATGCATTCATAACACAAGAGCCCAGAACAAATCTACTCCTGTTAGTCATTTCACAAATTTTAGGCTTTTAGTGGAAGCTAGAATTCAATTTTGTAGTATAAATACATTGAAGGACAAAATTTAAATGCAGTTCTTTAGTTGGTGTTGTTTTTCAATTGAAATTAAAGTTTCTTTTCAATAGTCATCATAATAAAGGTTTGCATTGAACATCAGCAACAAGACAAATTTCAAATTCTGATTGAAGAAAAATACCAAAGACACTTCACAATGACTGAATGTCCCAAAACCTGTTCAAAACTCAAAACTCCTCAATGTACTCTCTTATTGACGATCTGGCATGACCATGGGGGATCAAAACAGTTTATTGAATGTGTCCTCTAAAATTATTATATTGAGCTCAAAGATTAGATGTCCAGCCGCCCTCAATTGGATGGTCCAGCACTTAAGGAACTCCATATTATAAAATTGTAATGTTAGAAACTTGTGATTTTCAGGGAAGCTAAGATATGGAACAGTGTGTTTGAGAAGGCTGAGGATGTAGCAGGCATTGAAAGAGGAAGCATAAGGGCGACGGTTCTGATTGAAACACTTCCTGCAGTGTTTCAAATGGATGAAATTCTATATGAGCTGAAAGAGCATTCTGTGGGTCTGAACTGTGGGCGTTGGGATTACATTTTCAGTTATGTTAAGACCTTCCAGGCTCACCCAGATCGTCTACTACCAGACAGGGTCCAGGTTGGCATGACTCAACATTTCATGAAGAGCTACTCTGATCTCCTCATCAGGACATGCCACAGGCGCGGTGTGCATGCTATGGGAGGAATGGTATGTAATGAAACTACTTTGGTTTACCACTAATAATGCATATTCATTTCTAAGCAGTTCTAACTACTAAGCAAAAGGGTATATAGATGACAGGCTATACAATTTCAGGTTGTTGGTTGTTAATGAACACTGTCACATAATCTGTTTGGTTTTGGTATTACTTTTTAGGAGTGGTATGTAAGGGAACTACTTTGCTTTCTATATTATATTTTAAGTAAATTATTCATTTATTCTCTATAGTTGTCCTCATTTTAAGTTTTTACATATGTACAGAAGTTAAGATTTTAGCCCTATTGCTAAAATCAGAGAATATTTCTTGGTGATGTCATACAGCTACAATTTCTTTTTGTAGTGATAAATCGTCACAAGATATTGTTAGGCAAATAGGGACTACAAATCAGGATAATTGCAGGAACCAATGAATAGTTTAACTTATTTTTTATGTTTGCAAATAACTACAAACTGAGTCTAGGACACTATTTATTTATTTCCCTTTTTTTAAAGATTTATATAGAAGATGTGTCTGATGAAAAGTTCAAATTGTTCAAAAGGCAGCACAGATTCCAATCAAAGATGACCCAGTTGCAAATGAGGCAGCACTTGAACTTGTAAGGAAGGACAAGCTTAGAGAAGTGAAGGCAGGCCACGATGGAACTTGGGCTGCACATCCTGGTCTCATTCCATCCTGCATGGAGGTTTTCAACAACAACATGGGCAATGCTTCCAACCAGATAGACACAGTGAAACGCGAAGATGCTGCAAACTTAACTGAACAAGATCTCTTGCAGATACCAATAGGAACCCGGACCATGGAAGGTCTCAGATTGAATACAAGGGTGGGCATTCAGTACTTGGCAGCATGGCTCAGCGGAAGCGGTTGCGTGCCTCTTTACAACCTCATGGAAGATGCTGCCACTGCTGAGATTAGCAGGGTGCAGAACTGGCAGTGGCTCAAGTATGGAGTGGAGCTAGATGGGGATGGGCTTGGAGAGAAAGTGAACAAAGATCTTTTTGATAGAGTGGTTGAAGAAGAGATGGCTAGGATTGAAAAGGAAGTGGGAACAGAGAAGTTCGAGAAGGGAATGTACAAGGAGGCTTGCAAGATCTTCACTCGCCAATGCACGTCCCCAACACTTGATGATTTTCTCACTTTGGATGCCTATAATTACATAGTCGTGCATCACCTCAAGGAAGGAACCGTCAAAGCTTTGAACTAAGGGGTTCATTATTGCCTAATGGTTGGGTCACTCGGACTCTGTCTTGTGTACTTAAAGTTACTGTTGTGAGAAAATCATAAGTGCACAGTGGTTATCTCGTATTCACACGATTATGTGTATGACTATCCTTATTCAATAAAAAGGAGAAAAATGTATTTTTCTTCCTATAAAATGATCAAAAATCAGTGTATGTTCTTCCAAAAGAAAATTGTCTGGTTTTGATTTCTCAAAATACAAAACGTGAGTATGACTTAATGCTGACGTTACTAGCAAAGTTTCACATTGTAACTATAGATGTTTGTCACGACCAGAAAAGTTCCACATTGTTAATACAACATTATTCATAGTTAAATCTCTCTCTAAAGATTTTAGATGAAGGAAGCATGAAAGTTGGGAGACAATGAGCATTTCGTGAAGTCTTCCTAATATAAATACTAAAGTCACTTTTGCACAAGATAGACAACAGGAACAAATTGCTAATACTCTGTCTTTTGAATTTCTTTAGCTCTTTTTGTAAGTCTTGTGCGTTAATGTAACCCTCCTCGTCTTTCATGCCACCACTTCCTCCTTCCACTATGTGGATGTCTCTTTCGCCTGTGACGGTTAAAGAGACCGAATATGATATCATTTTTCCCCCTTTATCTCTTCAAACCCCTTCCCTTTATCTCTCCACAACAACCTTTTTATCTCTTTATAAATATCAACTCGTCTTCTTTTGTGACTACCACACACTAGACTTGGCCACCTTCATTTTCCTCTCATTTTTTCTCTTTTGAATCTAGAGAGGGAACTTAAGAGAAAGATGGGCGATGCGTCATTGACTTTTGGATCGAAGAATGACCCCTTAAATTCTAATGAATAAGAGAGAAACAGAAAAAATCCAAGAGAAAGGAAAATGAACTTTTCAAGAGAACCAAACACCTTTTTTATTTTTTTTCCTCTGGCTAATAAGAAAAAAAGAATTGAAGTTGTGGATTTCAGATTTCCTTATTTGGTTTGCTTTGGTTGGAATCTGAAGAAGAAACAAATGTGTTGGAAGAGGACCAATAGAGGTGAATGAATGCACAAATGTGTTTAGTGTTAATTTTAAGTGAAACATTATTAGAAAAAAAAGTTGTCACAAATTTAACTGGGAAAAGAGAGACATTTCGTGCTTCTTTAAATTTTTTAAATAATAAAAAAGTAGAAGTTAATTACGGTTAATAAAAAAAAATATAAAAATAGTGCCAAGTTAATGGAAGTTAGAAAAAAAATTAAAATTTAAGAAATAATTTAAGAGTAAATTTATCTAATGAAATGTGTATATCAAATGAAGTAATTTTCATTATTAATAGTTACATATTAACAATGAAATGTGAAAATAATTTTGGATTTCATGTATTGTTTTGTGGTCATTATTATCAATGTTTAATCTAAAAGTCAAATTCTCTTCATTTTTTATTTTTTATTTGATAATTATATTTATTTTCTTATATATATTTTTAACTTTAGTAAGATGACAAGTTTTTTCATAGTTGTTGTTTTTCCTACTTTGAACTATG
>PYAF01002288.1:616201-634309 GCA_007407185.1 Glycine tomentella
AAAATACTTAAAATAACTTTAAACAAATAAAAAAATGGTTTCTTTTGGTAATATTTTATTAGATTTATAATTTTTATTGTTGTTAATGATACATGTATATTTAGTTAACTTTTCTAAGCATTTATCACGTCTTTTTCATTTAATCAAGTATTTTTAAGAACTTTTAATGTATTTTTGAAATATTTTGACTATCATGTTTTTATTATAATGAAAATTTATTTTCACTTAAATAATTTTTTTTAATTTTTTTCTCCTTTTGTTACTAATCTTTGACTCTTTTAATACTTATGTGCTAGTTATACTTGTTAATTAATTAGTATCTCTTATGTTCAACATAATTTATATATTTCTTTTTGCTTATAAGAAAATATTAGTTATATATTAATTTTTTTATAAATATCATGCATCTAAAATTTTAAATATTTTTTACGTCCTAATTTTTTTTATATTGGTTTTCCTTATCTAAAATTCTTAGTTCTGCCGCTGCATAGAAATTGGAGGGGAGGAGGAGGATGAATTTTTTTATGTCGTTTGGCTGAGGAAGAAAAGGAGAAAATAATTTTAAAAAAAGTGAGATACACTTGTACTATTTATAATATATTTTTACTCATGTCTTTATCTCTCTCTTCACCTCTTGTCTATTTATCTTAAACCAAATATTTTATTTTCCACATTATTTTTTACTTATCTCTTCTCGCTCTACCAAACAAATAAATAATATATTGAGATGGATAGAGTTACGTAGATTTATATATCTCAAATATTGATCTACCAAGTTTTAAAATTTAAATTTAGATTATTCATCTTAAAAATAAAAATATCGTTAATTAAATACGGTATTTTTATATTGAAAATTCAAATTAAATCTAATTTAAGTAGTAAAAATAAAAAATAAAAAATAAAAGAAGTCACTTAATATAAAAAATATTACGCAATTTTTTTTTAAAAAAATTCTTTTTTATTCTAAAGTAAACAAATACTCATTTATTCTAAAGATAAATGATATAAATAGGCTTTCAAGAAATAAATACTTTGAAGAAAGAAATAGAAATATATCAGCTCAAGAAAAAGAAAGAGGTAAATTAAAATTAAATACTTTAATTAGTTTTTTATCTGTATTAGTTTAATTGAGTGGGTGGACAATTGGGGGGAAAAAAAGGATCTCGCAAAACATGTGAAATCCAGCAATAATTGATAAGATCGCCGCATCATGGTTTGAAAGGCGTTATTTTATTTAAGTCGGTACACCGTAATTGAATCTCACACAAAACAAACGCGTCAACGAAGGCGGCTTCTCTCGTCTCGTCTCAGCTTTTCTCCTTTCGATTTCGCTTTTCGTGTCGCCGCCGGTAAGGCAATTCGATACCTCTGAAACCTAACCAGACGCAGCCACCGTTTTGGGTTTCCATCCTCCTCTCATACTTTGCCTGATTGCTTTCGTGTTTCGTTTCTCTCTTTTCATTTCATTTTTTATAGGGTTCGCCGTTGATTGTATCTTGCAAAAAAGTAAAGAAAATTATAATTGATTTTTGTCTTGTGGTTTTTTTATTGATTGATTAGGGTTGTGTGAATCATTGAAAAAAATATTGAATCCTCCGTTCTGATTTTTTTGGAGGGTTAGGGTTTGGAAATTTGGGGATTTTTTTAGGGTTTGGGTTTGAAATACGTTTCTCTTCGATTCTTAATTGCTTATTGAGAGGGCTTGTGCTTGTACTTGTCAATCACATGGCGGCAGGGCGAAAAAGTGTTTCCCTGAGAAGAGAATTTTGCAAATATGGTTCCACCAAGGGGTTTGATCATCATAAGAATGGTTCTTTCGGCGTGGAAGTGGGTGGTTCTCGCAACCGTCACTTCGCTTGTTCAGGAGAGAAGCGGTTCCATGTTGAAAAAGAGGAAGGTGAGATCTGTGTTGAACACGAGCTTGCCTCTGTGGTGCCACCGCCAGAGAAGAGAAGGAAGTTTTCTCCAATCATATGGGACCTAGCAGAGAAGGAAGGAAGAGTCTCTTCAAAGAGTGGGATCTTGCAGATTCCTGCTCTGTCTCCTCCTTGTCCATCTCTACCTAGCAGTCCTGGAGCCAATGGTGTTGATTGTGGGGATGTTATGGAGGAGCCTTTGACAGATTCGGGAAGCTACACACACGATTTGGAGGAAGAGAATGATGTGCAAGGATGGACGATCACAAAGTCAAGATGGGCTTGTGATGATGGTCCCTCACCAAGAGGTGCTGATGATAAACAGAAGCGCGGCAAAGTGAGCTCCAGTCCTGAAATTGGTGAATTCCATGGCGGTGGATCTTCGGACAGCACAATCACTAGATCATCAGGAAGCAGTGGAAGAGATCATTATTTGGGTGCTTCTTCTGATGACAACGATTCTGAAAAGGACTTCCTTATGGACTGCATGGTCAATGTTGAGGAACAAAGTAATGATGGTGATTCTCCATCAGATTCTGATGAGTGTGGTGGATTGATGCATGTGCAGAGAAACATAAACATGCTTCAGAGTTGCAGAAGTGTGTGCGAGTTTGAGATGATTAAAAAAATAAACGAAGGAACTTATGGTGTTGTCTACAAGGCTAGGGATAAGAAGACTGGAGAACTAGTAGCATTGAAGAAGGTGAAGATGAACATAGAGAGGGATGGATTTCCAATGTCATCCTTGAGAGAAATAAACATTCTCTTGTCTTTTAATCATCCCTCCATTGTGAATGTTAAAGAAGTAGTTGTTGATGATTTTGATGGTACTTTTATGGTAATGGAGCACATGGAGTATGACCTGAAGGGGCTGATGGAGGTTAAGAAGCAGCCCTTTAGCATGAGTGAAATTAAATCCTTGGTACGGCAACTTCTTGAAGGTGTCAAGTATCTCCATGATAATTGGGTTATCCATAGGGACTTGAAGTCATCAAACATCCTGCTGAACCATGATGGGGAGCTTAAAATATGCGACTTTGGGTTGTCAAGGCAGTATGGAAGCCCGCTGAAGCCATATACTCCTGTTGTGGTTACACTGTGGTACAGGTGAGTAGCATTATAGTATTATTTTAGTTTTCATTGAAGTTATCTCTAGATGTATCTGGTTTGTGATTTTTCAATCATATTGGTAGAGAAATGTATATGTCACAACTCATGAATGTTGTATTGGTTTGTGCAGAGCACCTGAACTTTTGCTGGGTGCTAAAGAATACTCAACAGCAATTGACATGTGGTCGGTGGGTTGCATAATGGCTGAATTAATTGCCAAGGAACCTCTGTTCAGGGGTAAAAGTGAACTTGAACAACTTGATAAGGTTATTATTACTAAAATCACTTGGTTTTTCTTCACATCATCTATTTATTGAGAGCTCTGCTATTCTAGTAAACAACTTCTTTGTTTGTCAAATGTCTGCAGATTTTTCGAACCCTGGGTACGCCTGATGAGAAAATTTGGCCAGGATTATCCAAATTACCTGGGGCTAAAGCAAATTTTGTTAAGCAACTGTAAGCATGTCTTCTCTCTTTTTCTTCCTGATAATAATTCTTTGTTATGATTTACAAAGCAGTTACACTTTGCAACTGTTTGACTGTAAGTTATTGATATTTCAGGTTTAATACACTAAGGAAGAAGTTTCCAGCTGCGTCGTTTATTGGTTTGCCAGTTTTATCTGAGCTTGGATTTGACTTGTTGAAGCAGCTGCTAACTTATGACCCTGAAAAGGTATACATAATTCATTGAATAAATTCTTATTTGTTTTCTGACATGAAACTCAAATTAAAACTGTTTTACTTCTTGCAGAGGATATCAGCAGAAGATGCTCTCCTTCATGATTGGTTCCGTGAAGCCCCTCTTCCTAAATCTGAATTCAAGCCAATTTTTCCTTCTTGGCAGTGATAGGACAGGTACTCTTGCTGGATGCATGAAATACCAAGAACAATGCTATTTTTTCTGACATTATTTCCAACTTTGTCTTACCTTGTTAATGATCATATACAAATAATGATATGATTGCAAGGAACAGGGTTGTGGACTTCATTAGGCTCTTGTTTGTTATAAATTAGATTAGAAGCGGCAAATTGATGTATAGATCTGAGAAGGTATGACATAACCCGGATTTTTTTTTTCCTTTACTGAAACAATTGTATCCACTCTTGTGCTGGTGAAAATGATGTACATACATTTCAGGACAATTTAGTAATAGATGATGGTTTTTTGCTCTGGTATGTTCTTATCCTTCCTGTACCATCTATTTCCATTTACAATGGTTTGTTCCTATCCTTTTGGCTTCCCCGTTTAATTGGGGGCTATCGAGTCTTGTTCTTTTTTCTCCTACGTTTATTCTTTACACCAGGAAATGCTCCTGAAAATTTTGGCTTCATTGATGCACAAGCATTGGTAGCTGTTGGATATGTAGAAAAATAAATCAATTGCAAGGAATACTCATTTTGAGCATGGTCAGCAGGTAATGATGTTAGGTTTCTCAATTTGAAAGTGGTTCCCGGAAATAAAATGATATTATGTTGTTGGCTTTTACTAATAATGTCTCTTTTTTCACACTTCCATATTATGTTGCTCAACAAAATAAGAGGATCGAAATTCTTTTTTACTGTACAAGTTCAATTTGAAACTTTCGATATACAGTAACTGTCAGCAAGATAACGTGATGTAATCTTTCATGGTTATGCTATCGAGTTTTGCTCCTTTTTTGCCTACATTTAATTTTTACACCAGGAAATGCTCTTTTAAAATTGTGTGGTGCATTGATGTGCCAAGCATTGATAGTTGTTGGATTTGTAGAAAAATAAATCAATTGTAGTTGTTGGATTTGTAGAAAAATAAACATTTTCAACATGGTCAACAGGTAAACAATCTTAGGTTTTTCATTTTGAAAGTTGGTCCTTGAAATGAAATGATGCATGCCCTTTACCGAAATATGAATTGTTAAATTTACCAGAGGTGGAATTATGAGTTTAGGAAGTGGATTGCATGTTGAACTATGGTAAAGCGGGGTTTAGATGCTTGTGGAGCTGCTGATAAAAAAGACAGGCTGTTACATAGATGGCAAAGTCCACCAAGGGTGCTGAAGTGATATTAGCGCTCAATTTGTGCTTCTTAACACTGCAATTGGTGTATAATTTGATGAAAGTTCAAGGGAAGTAGCCTCTTGTAATGAGGAGATTTTTGTTTTTTGTATTGAAAATCGTGTGGTGATGATAATTTATATCCCTTAATTACTGTGGGGTCTTGTGGGGGCTGGTGAAGAAATACTGAAGCTATGGAGTAGTGTTTTGTTCGCTTGAACAAGACGTGTACGATTTGATTTGTGTATAATTCTAATAATTCAGAATCCAACTGAAATCTACCATCCCCCCAGGTATAAAGTAAAAACATACCCAAATATTGAACCCTGCAAGCACTGAGCACTACGTAGCTGATATTCGATATTAGCTATTCTTGGGGTTTCAGTTAAAAGGTTTGCAATCAGTTCTCAAGCACTGGTTGTCAATCAAAGGGATTTTATTTTTATTCACTAAAAAATGTATAGTATGTTTTCTTTTAAAAAAAAAAAATTATGGTACGTTTTAAGGGATTCATTGCTTACCCTTTCAGAAGAATTAGTTTATTTCTTGAGATTGTACAGGATAGATATTTTAGTCTGAGATTTTAAACTCTTGTATTTAGTGTCTTGTATAACGTCATTTTTGTGTGCAAAATGTAAAGTGATGGATGGCTAAAATTAATTGGTCTTTGTAACGAATGTTCAACTTGTCATCGAACTCATTGTCAGGGAGAAGCTAATTAATCTAAAAATTACAATTTTCAGGTTACTTAATACAGAATCTTCATGAATTAATTAGTATCTCGTTAGAACTTTGTTTATAATGCATTTTTTATCAGGAAAAATAAATAAATTTATACTAACAACCTTTAAAGTCACATTCCATGAATTGTGATTGGTTGTCAGTACAAAAAAAATTTATACTATGCCAATTAACTCATCAAACTTGTTTTAGTTAAAAACATTTATATTTGAAAGTTTTCAATTTTTAAAATGAAAATACAGTAAAACTTATTATTCACTTCAGATCAAATATATAGAAACAAAATTACGAAAAACAAAGACCAAACAATTATTTCTTGCAAAATTTCATTTCAGACCATCAAAGCCCAGCACAAATGCTTCCCCACAATGAGTAGCTCAAATTTTGCCAACTAGTTCATAAAATCAAAAGTTTCACGGGTTCGAAAACACCTCCAAATGTCAAGTGAAAATTCATGCAGAAAAAAGCAGAGACACCAAAATTCAAATTCAATCGACCTTTTTATTCATTAAAGTTGCTCTTCGAATGTGGGTTTGAGAACAGCCGGCATTTGCAGTAAAGCTGAAAGGTAAGCGGATTTCAGAGTATATTAAAATACAAATAAGCAACGAAAAGTTTTCCTATAGCGAAAAAAGAACAATTGCAGTTCGAGCCCGAGGATCAAAGGGTGAACTCTATTTAAGACAGCACTTTCTCGACTTCAACTGTCACCTCTTTGGGTGGTTT
The DNA here is from genome assembly GCA_007407185.1 of Glycine tomentella. Classification (NCBI taxonomy): domain Eukaryota; kingdom Viridiplantae; phylum Streptophyta; class Magnoliopsida; order Fabales; family Fabaceae; genus Glycine; species Glycine tomentella. The sequence continues at coordinate 622,729 of PYAF01002288.1, forward strand.
CTCAGCATGAAGATTAGCAACAAGGCCCTTCTTTGAATAGTAATCAATAACCTGCATGTTCAAGGCCATGAAATTACTAAGAAAATTCTATAAAAAAAAAAAAAAACAAAAACAGATAAACAATCAAAACACACACAAAAAAAAAAAAAAAAAAACTGATGAGGCTAGAAATTTGCCGAAATGGTGACAGAATTTAAATAAACCTTCAACCAAGCCAAGAAGATTACATCACGTTATCTTGCTGACAGTTACTGTGTATCGAAAGTTTCCAATTGAACATGTTTAGTAAAAGAAGAATTTAGATCCTCTCATTTTGTTGAGCAACATAATATGGAAGTGTTAAAAAAGAGACATTTTTAACCAAACAAGGATATCATAACTAGTTAGTTATATGATTCTAATTAAATTTAATAAAAATTGTCTTTCTCAAACAAGACCATATCATGTTTCTCAACATAAGGGAATCCAAATCCATTAGTAAAAGAATTCAGAATCATACCGGTTCGGTTTGCTTGTGAAATGCCTCCAGTCTTGACTTAAGAACAGCCGCATTGTCATCCTTGCGCTGGATAAGTGGTTCACCAGTAACCTGAGGAAAACAAATTCGACAATGAAAGTGTTAAGGGCTAGTGCTTCCTTAAGCTGCCATAACAAAGCTTGTGGCATGTCTTAACCTTTAAAATTGGGCAACCTCCACTTCTCCTAAACTTTCTATTCATCAAAAATGGAAAAGGAGAAAAATAAAAAGAAAAAAAAAAAAAACTTTTTTTTATAGATTATCATTACTGCCAGCAACTAAATTCAGCAGTGCCCTAAAATCAAATTCATTTCCCAATAAAATATCTTAACAAAAAAGTGTGGCACCTCATTATATTTATTAAAAATGAACTAATTCAACCTCAAATACTAGCTCAAGGGGAGATGATAGCCCAAGTCTTATTAAGAGTATTATAGCCATATTCATAAACAACATGGGACACCTCAACATGCCCCTCTCACACAACTAGACGGGAGCTTTAAGCGTGTATGACTACACATCTGTGAGTGGCCAAACATCTAGACTATTCATAGGCTTTCATACCATATTAAAAAGGGATTTTTCCTAACTCAATCTCAAGAGTTCATTCTAGGGTGGAGAATTCCCCAAGTCTTGTAAAAAGTGCATGGCTATATTCCTAGTCAATGTTGGACATCTTAAAAATATTCATGTTTGAATGATACTTAAAGATTTTACAGAACCCTCATAAATGTTAAAGCACCTACAAGTGGAATTCATGTTTAAGCAACTATCATTATGCAGGGTTTAAATAAAGATGCAGACTTACATCATCAACACCAAGAATCTTTGGAGGGGAAAATTTTGTATGGTAAGTTCTGCCACTGGATGGGTGTATCCAGCGACCAGTAATTCGCTCCTCAAGGATTGCATCATCAATTGCAAAATTGAGCACCTTATCAACTTTAACTCCTTGTTTTTGCAGCATCTCATCAAGCTGCAAATAAAGAAAAGACAGATTCAAAAGATGTAGATGAACAGGATGTAAAGCAGTGCATATAATCAAGTAATCCTGTTTTTATATATGCACAAGCCCAATATTTCAAACAAAAGAAACACAATTAGTAACTCAGATGTCAAAAACAAAGTCATACCTTCTGTGCTTGGACCACAGTTCTTGGAAAACCATCAAGAATAAAACCTTTCTGACATGATGGTTTCTTCATTGCTTCATCTATAATGCCAACAACCAAGTCATCAGAAACAAGTTCTCCCTGAAAAATTGTAACACAATATCATGTTAGCAATCTCTCAAGGTAAATGTTCAGTTGAGATTCTATACAAACAGGCCTTACCTTATCCATAGCTTCTTTAGCCTTGACACCAAGAGGGGTCTTAGCTGCTACAGCTGCTCTTAACATATCACCAGTAGCTAAGTGGCATAAGCAGTACTCATCTTTTATGATTGGTGACTGGGTGCCTTTTCCAGATCCAGGTGGGCCTGCATTAACATTTTATCAAGTTATACTCCACTTGAATTTCTGAAACTATATTTAACAATTTCGAATATATAATGTAATTTCTTAAAGCAAGAATATTAAATGGCCAAACCAAGCCAAATAATCAGAATACCCTACTTCACTAACTTGTCAGTACTTGGAACATTGGCGCAAGACATATGGAAGCATATCAAATTAAAATAGTAGCCTAAGTGCAGCACAGAGGAACAATACAAATCTAAGAGCTACTCATCAATTAAAACAGGAGCTATCACTTCACAAAATATTGGTTCAATTTGAAAGTTTACGGAGGACATGGAAGTATTGTGTTTCACTCTTGTTTTTTCAAACAATAAATAAAAAGAAAAACATTTAAAAAGGAGAATGAGGATCCATTATGGGTGAAATCTCCCTGTTATAATAGGATTATTGAAATATATACATTAAATTTCTCATCTTAACTCTTGTGACAAACAGATTCAATTTGAAAGTTCGACAGGGCAACTCAATTTTGCACTTCATTTTTCTGTCTGGCAAATAGAACATGTAGGTGTCAGAAAATGACCAGTTTTGTATTAATAGGGAAAAGTTGCTAGCAATAATAAGATGAAACACGCTGAGAAAGCATAGGCTCTACAGTGGAGTACAATTCTGAATGATAATCAAGTGAGTATAAAGCCCTAGAGACAAAACCAACAGCACTTGATTGAAACCAAATCAAAAAAAGAAAGAAAAAAAAACACCACAGACTAGCATCTTTCTACCGATAGTACACAAGACAAATCTACAAACTAATGTTAGCATGAATGCAAAAATACACAGAATTTCTACAGGAAGTTATAAGCAAATTTAAACTAGTTTATTATCCAACCACACGATAAGAAATTTTTTGCCACAAATGTACAAGTCTCTATTGTCTAAAAGCAAAGCCACACAGCTCAAGTCAGTTACGTTACTTAGTCTGAAAATTATCAAGCCTGAAATGTAAAAAGTTACAGACAAATGATGACCTGGAAAAAATGAGAAAGAACACACACGCACAAACCTCTCTAAGGGATAGACGCGTGTAGAATTTAGATTCACAATTAGAGAATCATATTCAAATAACAGGTACCAATCAGTTAACAAGCATGAATCAGAACTACTTGGGGTTCAAAAGAAGTTTTAAAAAAATCACCAGAAAAACACAACAAAAAATCCATTTACCAAAAAGCAAATTCTCTCTCATTTTCTCCTCCAGTAACTGAAGAACCCAGTACATCGTTCCAGTGTATGTCCATCCTCAACAGTAGAGCCAAAAATCACATAAATTTCTCAGCATTTTCCCTATGACTCAAGCAACAGCAAACACAACCGAAGGAAACCCTAAAAACCGCATCTACAACATTCGAACGCAACGCGTGTGAAAGCATCAAACTATATAACACAAGCATTTTCGAATTTTCGGATCTGAATTAGCAGCGAGCACAAAAATGACAACTTTATGGCAATTTTTCTTTTATTTTAATATATATATATATATATAGAGAGAGAGAGAGAGAGAGAGAGAGAGAGAGAGAGAGATACCAATGAGAATAAGACGCTTGTCAGGTTTGGAAGAGCACTTGAAACGACGAAGGAGCTCAGTCATGAGATCCAGAGAGGGAACATCTTCCAAGTTAGTGTTCGCCATTGTTGTTTCTGATTCTGATGTTGTTGTGAGTAGAAAGAAGAACAAAACAGAACCAGAATCACTTTCTCCAACGTTGTGCTTCTTCGGACCTTCCCACGCAGACGCACGCGCACGCTTTCAAAACTCAACTCGCCGTCTCTTGCCCTTTGTTTAGCTACAAATGTTAGGTGAGTGTTTTTTTCTAATTATTTTTTCTCTGTTTTCCTTTCAACCCCGTTTTTATTATTTTAATTTAATATTTTCTTTGGGTAGGTTTTTCCATGTCAAATCAAGACTACGACTGGATCAAAGACAACTAATTTTACTTATGATATATAATTATAATTATTACTGGTATAAGAAATTTTTATAAAAAAATCAAAGTCCGTGTTATTTTGTATTTTCTCACGTGTGAATATAATCAAATCTTATACGAGTGAAAATCCTCTAAAATATAATGGTACAGTATTCAGTAAAATAAACAAATTATTGATTAATATAACACTTAAATCATAATCCTTAGTACACCAGATCCATTCTTTATATATATATATATATATATATATATATATATATATATATATATATCTATTCATATTACTTCAATTTCATTTACCTTGCTATTTCTTCTATTTTATATAAACTTTGACATTTATTTATACTCTTCAAATTATATATTACATATCTTTTATTCAAAAAGAAAAACAATGCCGCTGGCACTCCTCGAAACATTTGAGATTAAAATGTATTTGTATCAGTGTAGATTAAAAAAAAAATGAATTCTTTAACATTGCACCTTTCAAAAAAGGATTTTTAACATTTCTTTCTAGATTAAATTTTCATATTTTTTTATTTCATATAAATTATAAATGTTAACTTAAAAAAAAACATATTGAACTCGATTAATAAATTAGGAATTAATTAAGTGTCACAAAATATTCATCATTCTCTTGGCAGAAAGTGTGTTACTATTAAGCTTTGATATGAGATTTTATTGGTTAGATTATTAGATATCCACTTATATATCTAGTTCACGACTTGACGAGAATTTGGTTACATTTTGGTTTCGCATTAAGCTATATTCAGAGACAACTAATGAGCATTAACTTTTTTTCTCATCATTTTCTAATGCTAAAATTATGCTTGAATTAATTAATTCTAAGCTTAAAAGTAAATTTTTAAAGAATTTTTAATTAACTATATTGATTATCAACGTTTGTTTATCCTACTGTAAAGGAGCTAATCAGGTTATTAAATCAATTGTGCATAATTTTATTTCAGTATCCATATGAATTAAAAATTGTAAGTTAAATGAAATAAATCTAGTGTGATAAGGTCTATGTTTTAAGTGTTGTACTGATCAATAATTTACTTACTTTACTAAATACTGCACAATTATACTTTAGAATTTAGAGGATATGCACTCATCTTATATTCCCTTTTTGATTTATATATAAGAAGAAAAAATATTGTATATTAAATTTAAATATAAACAAATTTATTTTATTTTATTTCATGTTATCATTTCTAAAACATGAGTTATTTAATTCTAATTTTATTTTCAAAAATTAATTTTTATTTATAATAAAAAATCTCAATAAAGAATATTTTAAAAATAATCTTACTCGTATTAACAAAATTAAATGCTATAAAATTAAATATTTTGTTTATATATCAATTTCTTTGGGTAGGTGCGGTTACCAGACGCAGACGCTTTTTTCTTTTTTAATTCTTTCATCTGTTTTCGTGATTGTGATGGACGACGGTTCAGATCGGCAACAGTTGGTGAACCAACTGCATGCAATCATGGCCATTCAAATGTCTGCGTAATAATATGAAAAAAAAAAAAAGTACTGTTTCAAATCTTAGTGACCGTTGGATGAAACTCCACACGGTGCAGTTCTATGTTCACTTGTAGAGGATCTGAATCCCAGGTTTCCAGTTGGTTGTTGCCTTTAACCAACAAATCTTATTTTATGTAAGTGGGTTAAGTTTTTAATTTTAAAAATTAACTGAATATAGTCATTTTGTCAAATTTTTACTTAAAAATTTTCAAATTATTATTTTTATCTACATATTCAGGGGTTTATGATAAATTTGAGTTAGAAAATAATTTTAAAATTATAAGTAACTTTATAAGAAATTTAGTAAAATGTTAATGAGATTTGAAATATTTTACAAGATAATTTTAAAGAGAGCTTTTTTTAGATTTTATTTTTATGTTGATTGAAATTCCATGTTTTGATTTTATCAGAAAATAATTAAATTTATAAATAGTTTCATGGAGGTTAAATTTACTTAATTTTAAAAGTGAGAAATTTAATTAACTAAAAAAAATAAATACAGTCTAAAAGAACGGAAAAAATAATAAAAGAAACAATTAAGCTTAAGTTATTTGTTAGTGATTGATAACATATTATTAGTTCGATAGGAAGATAAATTTTAGTTGTTCTAAGACATTTGAAGGGTTTTCTGTAAAAATAAAAGAGACATTTGAAGGTTTTTCTCTAAAAATAAAATAGACATTTGAAGTTGAAGGTTTTATTTATGTAGCTGACATCTGAAGTTTTTTACTTCGTCAGATTTTTACAGTAACCCTTGCAACGAGCAAAACTGTAAAAGTTCTTAATTTAATTCTTAACAGACATTATAATTTTATTTATACTAGGATTAAAGAGTTAGATATTAAATGTGAAAACCGCTTTTAGTTGAGATGAGATATTAGCACTTTTCACTGTTCTCAACCTCTGTTGATGATAATTCAAAATAGGTTTGGTTAATATTAAAATAAAAGCTAAGTTCCTTTCATTCATCAATAGTATTAATAAATCTGTCCAGCCTTTAATTTATTCATCCACGTGTCATTACCACATTTTATTGCCATGTATTACTGCACCCTCCTCTAATTCTCTTTTATCTTTTTTGCTTTCTCTTTTATATTTTTACTGTTTTTTTACATTGACCGTGCTTTTGCACAGGCCCACACCTAGTTCTTAAATAAGTGTAAATCGTTTTGTTAGAAACTCGCAAAAGATTTTATAGAAAATTAGGAATGGTTTCATTTTAAAATAATATTTTTTATTTTTACTTTATTATCTCACTTTTTATTTTATTTTTACAAAAGTTCACATAAGAAACTGAATTATCACCCTTTCAGAGTCCAATAATCTTTACTCTTGACTTCAGTCACATCTATTTAACAAATGTGTTCACTCCTAAGCGTTATCACCCTTTTCAGAGTAGTGTGAATGATGCCTTGGATAAATTTGCAGAAAGAATTTAAATTACACCAGGCTAAGGGCCGCAAACTCCTTGGGCCTTGCAGCCTAAGGCGAAGTGACGAGCATAAAATAATAAATAAATAGAACACGACTGGTGTAATTAAGTAAACTTGTAACTTTTTCAGTAATACTCTATAATGCATCTGTTTTGACGTATTACAAGTAAAATAAAATCATTAAGTAAACTTGTAACTTTTTCAATAATACTTCCTTTTTTAATAAAATCTTTATGTTCGATTTCTTAAATTGTCCCAGAGTGATGTAATTAAACAGTTAAAAAATAGAGTATATTAAAAACATTGAGATAGACTTTTCCAATACTGAAATTATGCGGAAAATTGCTAGGACAAAATTTGTATGCCAAATGACAAGTCAACATAAAGTCTAGACTAGTGCTGCAACTGGTAAAGTACAAAAAGCAAATAAAAATTAACATTGTCCAAACTTATAACTTGACAAATTCGATTTCAATAGTTAAAGCTGCAATACATCACAGTTTACTCCGTATCCTTCTTTTTTGATTTCTTTTTCTTCTTCTTAGACTCTCCACCAGCCTCCAAAGCTTCTCCGTTACTATCCTTTTTATTCTTCTTCTTTTTCACTGTTCCTTCTTGCTCACTTGTGACCCCATTAGCACCATCATCTTCAGCCTGATCGTCAACCTCCATCTCCTGTTCCAATTTCCTCTTTTCTTTCTTTTTCTTCTTCTCTGATTTATGATCCTTCACAGCATCACCATTTGTATCTACAACCATGTCACCGCCTTCAGCAGCAGCAGCAGCAGCTTTTTGTTTCTTCTTTTTGGTTTTCTTGCCTGAAACTTCGGCAGGTGCTTCTGTTTCCATCTCTGTATCTGCAACAAATAGAATACATCAGCTTCCACGCCAAGAAATATAACATAATAGGAATTGCAACATATAATCTTCTCAACTTTAAAACAAACTTAACTCTCCACAATATAATCTCAGCAAAAAAAAAAAAAAAAAAAAAAACTTCAACATATAATGGCCAATATAAGTTCATTTACATTCACAACCAAATTTATATCTTTCATGTTTTGGGGGAAGCCATAAAAGGGGACAGTAGGTATCTCTTCATCCCTACCTTTGTTTTCAGCACTTTCAATAGCAGCCTGCATGACATCTATGTTCTTCCGAGGGGCAACTCCCTTGTCATAAAAGTCAAGTCGTTCCTCAACTTGCTCACGCAGTTTCTCCCCAAAAACAGTAGTACCCCTTTCTGCATTGAGGTACAACTAAATCATGACAAAGTGCTATGTACAGCCATGAGATATTGCTAAAGTGAATATGAAAGAAACAAACCAGAAAAGCAGTCAATCCGTGATGCAATTGAGCATTTGTTTGCAAGATATCGAGCCATTCTGCCCTTATTTTTAGCAGATGCTCGACCAATAAAAGAAGAGTGGAATATCAAACCATATTTGGGAGTGTTTCCTCTTGTTTTTAATGCCCTGAATAAAGCAGGCGAAGACATTATAAAATAGCAGTGAGTGCACAAGGAATAGTAATGTCTGTATTTTAGCTGAGGTCCAGACAAAACAACCTAAACAATGGAAATGCCAAATTCTTGCAGTTTCACTTCTACAAATTCATTGTTAGTTTTAGACTTTTAGTTTCTAACTTTCAATGAACAAATTGGCACTTCAAAATTTAAGAGACTTCAAAACAAAAGGTGGAGTAAAAACCTGAACAAAGCCTTCTCCGCACCAAGAATTTGAAGAGTTGAAGAGGGGCACTTTGCCAAATTTGTGAGGCTACCAGCATGGGAAATCAAACGAGCACCAACAACTTCACCAATTAAAGTGGCCAAATTTGGTGCAATATCATTCATTTTAGCAACCAGGTAATCATATAAGTTCTTTCTGTACTCAGATAGGTCCATTACCCTCTGCGCAAATTGATGGACATTGATCAAGTCCACTGGGGACAAATCCTGTCCTGAAAACATCATGAGAGAGAAGATTCAGATTGAGAATGAAGTAAAAGTTAAACCCAAAAAGATGAGAATTCTACCCATGGAGGCTTTGGCAGCTTCCACAATCTCCTTTGCTTTATCTTCATCTCCAACTATGTCAGTTAAGCCTGGAATCTTGTCTTCAGCCAACTTTGCCTTATCCTCAATAAATTTAGCAACTTTGGCATACAGATAATTATCATTTACAATTTTCACCAGCTCAGGAAAATGCCATGAATACCACTCTCTGCAAATAATTGACAAAGCCAATATAGAAATGAATTCTTCCAGTTCATAATTTTTCACAAAGAAAACAAATTATATTGAATACGAAAATTCTAGAATTAGTTGAGCATTCAACTTTGAGACACACTACCTGACTCTCATTGAGAACGAATTAACATCCTTGTCAAGTGTATCAAGAAGGAAGATAGCTTGAATAACCATGTTGTCAACACGGTTAACATTAAACTTCACCTTTGCTCTGCTGTAACTATGCCCCAGACCAAGTTGTGCCTTTTCCAAATCTCCAGACTGAAAAATCAAGCAGCACAAAAACAATATATATTAGTGATAAAAATAGGATACAGGTGTCCTGGATACAGAAACACAAAAGGAGGCATGAGGAAACACTAACCTTGAGATCACCAACAAACGTATCAAAATGGAATCGCACACCGCGAAGAAGTTCACTCACAAACTCATTACTTTGGCAAGGAATCTTAGTCACTTCAGATATCTGGGAACCAATCTTAGGATCAGACACACCTAAACTGAACTTGGTCTTCTTACCTTCCTTCACTTTAGGCAAGTTGGTCTCCAAGACAGTCCTCAGCTCATCAGTTAATATGCCTGAACATCCAAAAAAAATGAGCAACATACAAAAAATTAAAAAGAATTCAAGTTCACAAGACACAACTAATACTTAAGCCCTGTTTCCATAAAAAAAAAAAGAAAAAAAAAGTAAAATTAACTTAGCTTCTCCTCTAAGTTAAAATCAACTTATCACTTCAGTTGGAGAAGCTCAGTTAATTTCACATTCTTATTTTCTCCTACTTTTAATTTAATATAAAATGAGCAACATACAATAGAATTAAAAAGAATCCAAATTCACACAAACATGGCTGAAGCCCTGTTTGAATAAAGGTAAAATAAATGTAGCTTCTCTTATAAGTTAAAATCAACTTATTACTTCAGCTTTTTCAGCTTTTGGAGCAGCCCAGTTCATTTTACACTCTAATTTTCTCCGACTTTAAGCGCTTATGGAAAAGTCGATCCAAACAAGACTTTCCTTGCTGAATGTTTAATCTATATCACGCATGTTAGCAAACACTGAAAATGCAATGAAAAAACAGAATAACCAAACGAAGCATCAACCAAAAATAAGGAAAATAATGATAATACTAATAAACTTGGTACGAATAGAATCCCTATAACATACAGCTTCAATAGAACCTAAAAAACGAGCAGAGAATAACAGTATGAGAATGTTTGTTTGGTTACCTTCGGAGACGGCGTTGCACTGTTTGAGGGCATCGAGTGCGGAAGTGAAAGGGTTGAATGAGCGAAGCTTAACGACTTTGCCGAACCTGTTGAGGTCCGAAACGGAATTCCGAACCGCTTCGGTATTCTGGCCGATTTCATCGACGCCGTGAACCTCGAACAGGCTGTAGCCCGAAGCGGATTCGTAGAGAAGGAAAAGCGCCATTGTTGAAACCCTAGAACGAGGAGGTAGAGCACAATAAAATGGCGTTTAGGGTTTAAGAAAGAGCAAAATAATGCTTGGTTTGAAACGGGTCGGGTTGGACAAGAAAGAATAATTGTTGATCGGGTTGTCGGCCAACAAAACTCGCAGGTACTTTTGGTGATTAGTAGTGGGCTATATATTTTGGGCCTCGTACCTAAGTCGAATCGTAGGCCCGTGTTATTCTTATTTCCCTTTTATGTTTCCAGATTTAGCTCTTATAGAGTGAGTGAAAAGTACAATAATAACATTAATGATTAATATTATAATTAAATTTAGATTTTGTTACAGGCACTGACACACATACATATATATGTACTCCCTTACCTAGAAGAGCCAATTCCTTTTTTTATATGTAGTTTTTAAAAAAGATTAACTCTAGTTAGTTATTTACACTCCTCCCGTTTTAAAACTTTCCTTCCACTCCTTACCCTTCTTCCTCTCCCACTCCTACTTCTACTCAGCTACTCCATTGCCCTGTTCGGCTGTTCCCTTGCTAGTTGTAGGTGAGTTGTTCATCTTGTGTTTCCTTTTTCATCAAATTCAATGGAAACTTGTTTTTATTGTACATCAATACTTAATGAAAATGAAAACAAGTAAATGTTATGTATCAAAATATTTTTTCTTGATTAATTTTTCATTCCTTTTGATTAAAATCTTCCGTCATGTTATGTATGAAAACTTTTTTTCTGAATAATTTCTTATTCCTTTTGATTAAAATTTTAGGTTAAATTGTATTTTTGATTCTCTTGCATTTTCTAATTCACAATTTTAAATATTAAATTTTTTAATCTCTCAAATTTTTTAATATTTTCATTCATTAATCGATTACTTGGTATAATGTAACACTTTCATGCTAATGTAAAATGAAGTGACACTATTATAGAAATAAGAGTAGAACCTAAGTCTCTTTCTTCATCTTTACTATCTAAACCA
>PYAF01002288.1:634409-652477 GCA_007407185.1 Glycine tomentella
TTAATTATTTTTTAAAATATTTATTTAATGTTAAATTTGATTAGTCCACTAAATATAAAAATAAAAATATTTAATAATAAATTATATTACTTATTAATTAATAAATTTCTTCATATAATTACTCTGTCTTTAATTTTTTATTCTATTTTTTCTTATTTTTTACCACACGCTAATTTATAAAATTATATTATTATTATTATAATATTTATTTAAAAAATTCTATTTGGAGTAGGATTTAAATATAAAAAAATTAGGAGAAACAAAATATACACATTCAAAATATTTATATATAATTTTATACAACTGTCACTAAGGGTATATTTAATGCAAGTTTCTTATATAGGTTTCTTAATCATCTTTTTATGATTTCTATGTAATATTTTTTGTAGTTTTTACATTGTCATGTCACTCCTAAGAAATTCATACATAATTTTACTTCAATACTAAGAAACTGCAAGAAACTTCAAAAAATTCACACATTTATATTTTTAATTATAACTTAATTATTGTTCAAATAAAATAATTAATTCATTTTTTTGAGTTTTTTTCTACATATAATAAATATGAATAATTGAAGAAAAATATTAAATATCAATTAAAAATAAATAAAAATTACATAACATTTAAAGTAAATACGTAAAAATAAAAATAAATTTTTACATAATAATAGATAATTAAACACAGTGACATTAAAATAAAAAAAATATAACAATAAAAATAGAAAATATTACATAACATTAATTGTTATTTTCTTTTCCGAAAGGTTCCCAAATATGCTAAACCAAATTTGTTTGAAGTTGGCGGTATTTTTGTTTGTCATGAACATTTGTTTTCATTTGGAAGAATGTTGATCTGATACTAGGGTGAGTACCTCAAGATACTTCGAAGGTCGACGTGCTATTGCCTACACTATCGTAATCAATATTATTTTGATGTGTCACGTTCGTCTTCAACAATCATGTTATGCAATATGATGCATGCATAGATGATACTCTTCATTATAACAACATCTCAAAAATGTGTCGGACCACGTATAATTTCGATCGAGATTAGAGCACCTCAATTGCCCATTCTTCATATTTTCTTGTTGATTTTGGTCGTTGTACAAATAATTTTTGCTTTTCTCCTTATGACATTGAGATTGTCTTCACAAATGTAGCAAAGTCTGGATAAATGTCATTCGCTAAATAATATATCATATTATATTGGATTCTATTAACTGTGTATTGCACTACGGGCGCACGTCCTAACAAAACTTCATCAAACATATTAGATCCATTTAACACAATAATTTCATTATTTGAACCCACAGTGTCAAAATATGCATGTCAAATCCACAAGTCTTGTGATGTCACAACTTTCAAGAATGATTGTTAGATTGTAATGATCACCTCGACAAAATTGACCTTTCCACACAACTGGACAATTTTTCCATTCCCAATGCATACAATCAATGGAACCTAAACATACTTGAAAATTCGTGTGTCGCTCCCATTTGTAGTAGTTGTTTAGTATCTTTGTTATTTGGTCTCCTCAAGTACTCATTCCCAAATATGGTGCAGATGCTTGGTACAAATCAATCCAAGCATTCCACTATAATGGTTTAACCAATTCAAACAAATTCATCCTCACTGTTAGCAGATGAGCCATAAGCCAATATACAATAGCAGTTGTAAACTTTTGCAATGGAGATAGGCCTTTTTGACGTAGTGCATCAACCTTCATTTGAAAGTACTCATCATGATTGTTAAACGCTTCTACAATTCAGAGAAACACATTCCTTTGCATACAAAACCTTCTTCGGAACTGAGTCTTTGTGTACACAATATTTGCTGAGAAATAGTCATTGAACAATCGATCATGACCTTCCTCATGATTCTAATGTACCACTCTTCTTCTTTGCCTAAGCCTATTGGTGTTGCCGTCTAGTTGTTGTTGGCTCTTAAGTATCAACTTAATGATTTCTTCATCGGTGTTGTCTTCCAATTCCCCATCTATCATTTGGTCCAAAACTTCATCTAAATTGATGTTTGGATCCATTATATGATAACTGAAGTGTTTGAAATCAGAGAAAAATATTGTGTAGTTTGCATGAGAACATGTGGGAATGATGAAACATTAAACATATATATAGCTTCATTCGTAACTACTAGTTTTATAATGGCTAATTTTCCAACATAGAATTCTAAATTTAAAATACAACAACGACCTACACAACTAAAATTAAAGACCAAACACAACAATAGTACATGACAACTAAACATTTAATGTTATTGTTTTTTCCTAATATGGTCACAATACTTTTCATGGTCTTGACGTTGCTGTTTGGACATGCTAGATCTATTCGTCATGAGGATTTTACTCCATACGCTTTTTCTGTTCTTGTAGACACATTTCGTGTGCTTCCTTTAACTGAATAAGTTTTGATGTGTTCACATTTTCCTCCTTAATTGCACTTTCTATGCCAGATAAATCGAGAGTGTTATAAGCTTTTTTTCCTTTGATATTCCTTTTTGCTGCTTTTTTCCCCAATTGGGTGAGACATTGGAGATGACATATCATATTCTTTGACTTCACTGGGTGTCTCTGGGTTAGAAAACGACAAGTAATCTCCACCACCAGAAACCTTTGTTTTTTTTTTGAACACTTTGACATAAATTCTGCATCTTATTTTGGTTGATCTTTCAACAAAAATCAAGCATGTTCAACCTCAATTTTTTTACCAGTATATTGTGAGTAAATTATATGAGCATTAGCCATAATATCCTTCTATGAACTTCCATTTTTCCTATGTTTATTTGCTTGCTTGTATCACCTGTTAAACTTTTGAACTGGAGGGTGGATTTTGTTCTGCCGAGATTTCAATTGAGTTCAGCGTCTTTCACAAAATTGTGCACTTTGACGTACATCATCGTTGTTGTACACATTTTTTATCCTTTCCAATATATATTTGATGTTTGGTCGACTCCTATAATTGAATCCTTTGATACATTGAGTCACGACCGAAAGAGAAACACATATTTTGTTACTGAGAATGCTATGCGAGTTTTGTTCCACTAGAATTTTGTTCTCCCTTGTCTAGTTGAATATTGTCTAAACAGATTGGTGATTCAACTTCATTGCTAGGGGGCTCAATATTGGATAAAAAAGGTCTATGACACGTGTTTGGATTGGTGGGGTGGTGATTGACTACAAAATTGTGGATTTTGAGAATTATCATTGGTAGGTGGCTCTACATTGGATGAAGAATGTATATACCATGTGTGTGGGATAGTGGATACATAACATATTGCGGTGGATTTTGAGAATTTTCAATGGTAGGTGGTAGTTGGTTTTGCAAATGGGTAGTAATATTGATAATTATACTGATTGAGATTCATTTTAAAAGAATAAATAAAACTAAGGTCTAACAAGAACAAGAAAAATAGAGTTAAAAGTAAAGAAATTGTATACAAAACTTCATCAATAAGACTCATATTAATACTATCAATTGTTAATGGGAAAAATTTAGTACTCATGAAATTTTTTATCTTGCTGATAACAACACTTTGGAAATGATAAGTGATAGATATCATTAAGATTGATTGCAAACGATAAAATAAAAGTAGTTGCAATTATCTTAGTTGTATGGTTGACTTTCTTAGTTGCTTATCTCTTTCAAGTTATTATTTTTATCTTTATTTTTAAATTAAATTTTAATATATTTAAAATAAATCATTAAATAGTTAAAATTAACCTTGTATCTTGAAATTAATTATTTATTATAAATCTAAAATATATTTTGTATCTTAATTATAATATATATATATATATTATAAATTTAATTATATAAAATACTAGTACTATTTTAATCATTAATTTAAGACGTGAGAATATTATATATGTGAATTTAATTTGATATGTTTTGCATCTTCAATTAGTAAAAAAGAAATTAAAATTGTCTTAAAATCTCACCAATTTATTTTGGAAGGACTAAATTGATCTAAAACTAAGAATAAAGAACCAAAATAAATATTTTAAAAGACAAATAACTGAAAGAATTTTTTTTTAAAAAAATAAAGGAAATAAATTATCATATTTTTATCCATTAAATAACACGGAATGCATAAAAAAAAAAACCTAATGGACTTTGGATTAGGAAAAGTAAAATTACAATTATCCCCTGACATAAAGCTGTGACGGTGTGACTTGAAAACCCTTCGTTTCTTACTAGACGCCGCTCAAATACACTTTTAATAGAACTCTCTCTCTCACTCAATCACTCACTCACTGAACTTGTGTTGTGTTTGTAACAATGGCTCAGTTGAAAGCTTCTCCTGCGTGTTCAACCCCTGCCACTGCTCCATCCCTTCATACAACAGGTCCCCATTTTTCCGATTCTGTTTCTTTTTCGAGTTCCAACTTCATCATCATTCCCTTGCTTAAAATGTTATGTTTTGAACAATGACACAAACTGAAAAAACCCCGGGTTTTTAAATGCTAACAAATCTTGGGCAGAGGAACTTTCCTTTATTCATTTTCATTGATATTGTAAAGTTTTCTCAAGTTTAGAGTTTTTGCAGCACCCGCAAAGGAAGATCAATGATTCATTATGTATGCATAACAGTTCTCCTTTTTTGTTTTTTTTTTCTTCCGTTGATTTTATTATTTGCAGGGCACCTTCTGTATCATCAGTTCTGGAAGGCAAAACCTTCGTCATTCAAAGAGGTGATTCTTAAAAGCTAAAACTTTAGTCTTTACAAACACACCCATGACCCCTCTTATGTTCTTCTTTTATTTATATTTTTGGTATCTTGGTGGTTTTTGTGGGTGCTATGTTGGCCTTATTTTGGTATTTGGATTTCTGTGCTGTTTGTAGTTGGAGCTAAGAACAAGCGTTGGTGCCAATAAACTTCAAGGTAAAATTTTTTTGTCTCAACTTTAGCCCCATTTCCCCACCTGGAAGGCATTACCTTTATTCACTTGATTTATAAACTCAACTTATAAGAGCTTATCTAAGTGATTACTAATCACACACATATAGTACAAGAGTGACAAAACAACCCAATATATTGGAGGGCCTGGGGATGGGCCTTCATCTGTTGTTAGTGTGTGTATTGTATTCTTCATCTGTTGTAATTTACTCATTTGTTTTCACTTGTGTCTTAAAAATCAGCATTCCTTACCAAAATTATGTCATGACAGAAGTAGACAAATGAGTTTCGAGAGGGGTATTTTGTAGCTTCTTAGAATATGGATGGTTTGTGATGAAAACATGAGTTCTTTTGAGGCACATTATGTTTGCCGCATGAAATACGGATTTGGAGCTATTTGATATATTTAAGTTTAGTGTCTGTAATGATATTAAAATTTCTTGACATGCAGTTATTAAAGCAGCTGCACGCAGTGGTACAGAGGTAGTTTCTGAAACCACAAAGGCTGGTGGCCTACGTGGAAAATTGAATAAGGTGGTGCTGGCTTACAGTGGTGGCTTAGACACATCAGTCATTGTTCCATGGCTGAGGTATAGAAGTTGTCCCTCTTTTACCCCCATTTTTCTGCTAGGCTTCCGTTGTGCGTTTGTAATATTCGATTTTTCCTCTCCCTTATATATTCTGAAATCCAAATGACGAATAGTCGAATACTTATGGACTTAGAGATCAAGTTTTTTAACTTTTTTATTTTTATTTTTTAATTACTGATTCTTCTCTAGAAAAGAATGTTTAAATTTTTCTTAGAATGTGTAAATAGAGATCAGAGGCCATTTTGAGATTGTATAGATGAACTGATGTATTTTTAACTAAAAATGACGGCTGTAGTTTTGCAGTAAACTATGGGAGCTAAAATTGGTGATTCTTATCCCTGTCAATTTACCTGTTACTTTGTATTCTTATTTTAATGATTTTCGTGTTGCAGAGAGAATTATGGTTGTGAAGTTGTTTGCTTCACTGCTGATGTTGGCCAAGTATGTTGTGTGTTTTTTAATTTTTTCTGTAATCAAGTTTTTAAACCTCTGACTTGGGAAATTGTTTGATCCAATTTCCTGTTTAAATGCTGCATCTGTTTCATAACAAAACTAAATTTTATAGGGTATAAAAGAATTGGAAGGTTTAGAACAGAAAGCCAAAGCCAGTGGAGCCTGTCAATTAGTGGTAAAAGATTTGAGGGAGGAATTTGTCAAAGATTATATATTTCCTTGCCTGCGTGCTGGTGCAGTTTATGAGAGGAAGTATTTGCTTGGGACCTCAATGGCTCGCCCTGTCATTGCGAAGGTACTTCTGTTTGAAGTTTGATATATTCATCTTCCTTGGTAAAGCCATTTATTCTGTTAGCTCTTAGTGCATTGTTCACTCTTTTTATATTGAAGAAAAATCATAATGATAATGATAGTGGAATGTACTTATCTTTTTTTCCCTCATTATATAATATATATTGATTGATACCTTTTGACTGATAGGCCATGGTTGATGTTGCCAAAGAAGTTGGAGCTGATGCTGTTTCCCATGGGTGTACAGGGAAAGGAAATGATCAGGCATGTCTTACTATTATGCTCTCATAACACTAAGTCATGCCAATTTTTTTTTTATTCTAACACATTTCTATATAAACTTTTAGGTTCGATTTGAGCTCACTTTCTTTGCTCTAAACCCCAAGCTCAATGTTGTGGCTCCATGGAGGGAGTGGGATATTACGGGTAGAGAAGATGCTATTGAGTATGCTAAAAAGCATAGTATACCTGTTCCTGTGACAAAGAAATCCATATATAGCAGGGATAGGAATCTTTGGCACCTTAGCCATGAGGTATGTTTT
The DNA here is from genome assembly GCA_007407185.1 of Glycine tomentella. Taxonomy (NCBI): domain Eukaryota; kingdom Viridiplantae; phylum Streptophyta; class Magnoliopsida; order Fabales; family Fabaceae; genus Glycine; species Glycine tomentella. The sequence goes on from PYAF01002288.1 coordinate 641,199, forward strand.
ACAGTTATCTTTAGTATAGATCTAGTTATAGTGTTGAAAATAGCTATTTCTAATGATTTGTCATTTTTTAGGCCCAACCGCCCAAGCATTCATTGAATTTAAGTGTCAATGAATGATAGTGTTTATTGTGTGAATAAATGGAATGAAATGTCCTATTTATGAATGCATAAATGCATTTTCATTCTCGGATTAGATATTACACTCGTTAACGATTTATTTCATTTGTACTTTTTTCTTGAATAAACCATCATTTTCTCTTCCTGAATACAAGCACCGTCACTTTAGCCCACAAGATATTAATAATAAACTTAGTCCCTCAATAATTTAAAGTATCATCATTTAAAGTTTCAAGGAATTCATTAATGTTTTAGAAGTCTCTAGAACATGTGAATCATCAACATGATTTCTATGCTGTATTGCGATAAGTTGCCACACTTTATCTTGATCTAGCTAGCATTATGCTTTATTTACTTTAGCTCCAAAACTTTTTGGAAATGACATGGTGGTGTTTTCTGATACATGCAATATGTAACACTAAAGGGAGATATTTTGGAAGACCCGAGTAATGAACCTAAAAAGGACATGTACATGATGTCTGTAGACCCAGAGGATGCTCCTGATCAAGCAGAGTAAGCTTGTTTCTTGTGATTTCACTTTATATATAGCCTCCAAGTTTTTGTTCTACTTTTAAAGATTTAGTACTGTACATTTTTGAAAGAATGCATTATGTTTTGCAGATATGTGGAAATCGGGTTAGAGTCAGGGCTTCCTGTTTCAGTCAATGGGAAGAGTCTTTCACCAGCGTCTTTACTTGCTGAGCTCAATGAGATTGGTGGAAGGCATGGAATTGGCCGGATCGACATGGTTGAGAATCGGCTTGTAGGTATGAAAAGCCGTGGAGTTTATGAAACTCCTGGGGGAACCATCCTGTTTGCTGCAGCACGCGAGTTGGAGTCTTTGACACTTGATCGTGAAACGATACAAGTCAAAGATTCATTAGCCCTTAAATATGCAGAGTTAGTGTACGCTGGCAGATGGTTTGATCCGCTTCGGGAGTCCATGGATGCCTTTATGCAGAAGATCACAGAGACCACAACAGGTTCTGTGACTTTGAAATTGTACAAAGGTTCTGTTACTGTAACCAGTCGTACGAGTCCCTTTAGCCTGTATAGGGAAGACATTTCATCATTTGAAAGTGGGCAGATATATGATCAAGCTGATGCTGCTGGGTTCATTCGGCTTTATGGTCTTCCAGTGAGGGTTCGAGCAATGCTTGAGCAGGGCATCTAAGATTTCATTTCTCAACATGTACTTGATATAATTGACCATTTTCTTGTTTTAGAAAATGTGGATTGAAGCTAGTGGGCACCATGGATTGTTAGTAGATCCCTCGAATCCTAATAAAATGAATAATATTTAATATTCATCCAGAATTCAAATCAGATATATTAACAAAGTTCTTTGTTTGTCCGGACCACTATTGTTATTATTGGTTGTGCTGACTGCTGAGTGAATATGGATAGGATAATATGCAAATAAGTGGTAAATGTAACGAAATTACATGATCCTTGCACGGAAGGTTCCAAATTATTGCGTACACTTTTCTTACAGAAGAAAAAGAATAAAAAAGGAGGTAGCTGTGAGATCATGGTGGCACATTTTGTATGTTTAGTATATGGTTGCTGAAAAGTACAAGAAGCAGGAAACAGAAGTGGTTGTTTCGTCGGTTACTGTTGGTTCGTGACTTGGTTAGGCAAAGCCAACGAGTGAAACCCAATCTAATTTTTTTTTTTTCCCGCAATTTCTTTTTTATTCTATAGAAGGCCTTATTCAGTAGAGTAACAAGCCGTGTACCAAAATAACATTCTCTTCTGTTTTTTTACTCCTCTATTCTGCTTTCGAATTTCCTTTTACATTTCCAATTTCTCTATTCACAAGTTTCTTTAAGTCTTGTGTTGGTATCAAAAGGGTTTGAAGTTGGACTTTAAAGGGAAGGGAGGATAGATATGATGACGAACCAAAATGTGGTGACTCATGAGGTTATTAACACGCCGATTCCCATGGCAACTAAGTGCAACAGTGCTAGAATCCCTGGCTGTGCTTGGAGGGTTATGGGATTGCCCCATAAAATTCTCGTGAAAAACAAATTTTGAAGAACACAAGATCTCGAAGAACATGATCACTTCCAAATGGGTGACCATGTCCACGAGTATAAAACTGAAACTTCAATGTTTTCTATTCCTGATTTTGTGCATATTTCACACTAATGGGTATTGCAAAAATGTCATATTACCTTTAATCACCATTGATCACAATGATTAATGTTATGAAAATATTATCAAATTGATTAATTAATCTTATTTTTGTATTCTGTATGTTTGAACTTTTCAAGATCTCAAACAAAGAAAACAAGTTCAGAATCTCCTTCCTTAGCTCAGCTCTTGAATTTTGCGAGCTATGACCTTTTTTTATATTGGAGACACATGATGATGCTCTTTAACTACCTCTTTCTATGCATATAACTTTGCTGACTTCTTTACCATAAAGTAAAGGGATGGCAAAAGCAATCCAGTTCCCAAAACTAATGCCACAAAGCTTTCATCCTTCAAATACCATGTTTTTTCTTGTCATATCGACCAGAAAAATTGTACTAGAGATGTCCAAGTCCTTAAGATGTCTCCATTTTATTTGGCAACCTCCTGCTCGATTGGCTGCCGGTTACATTTGAATGTGTCAACCTTGTACAATGCAAAATTGAGTGTGGAATAGTTCCTCTAATGTTGTTCTTAGCCAAGCTCATCACTCTCAACTTTTGGAGCCTGCATAGGGAATCTGCATCGATTATGCCACTAAGGTTCAAATTTTCAAGCCTTATATGTACAATATCGGTAGCATTTGAGTTTACATCTTAAACCATTCAACTTAACCAAACACGGATGTGATGATGACCCAATCCAGGTAATGTTAAGCACGTTTTGAGAGCAACAACCCTATGAAACTTGAAGAAAGACTCCGATTCTGATAACTCACGTCCTGTACTGTACATTCTATATAAATAAAAGAAGGACAGCAGAGAAAACCAGTCTCCTCAGAAATACAGCAAAAGTTCAGTCATAGGCTTCATTCTATCCGTAAACTTCTCGTATGTCTCCTTCTTTTTGTTAAATTTCAGCTCCCACATTCAAAGCTCCCTTTTTACCATTAGCAAGAACTTGTTTCACTTGCATATCATAAAGAATTCGAACAAGTGTTTCAAATACAGTATCAAGAAGTACCACTTGTCAATATCCGCAGACATATTAGCTAAATGGCAATTGGCACAGACAATATGGCCGGTTGCTTCTAGGGGATTTTTATATACTTGGCACGATATTGTTCCAGTCCTCTGTTTCTTTCTTCAATCATCCTTACATCTGACTTCTTCCCTTCAATCTGTGCCAAGATTTCTTCAATTTTCCGAGGGAGTACTGTTGCGCATTCGGGAAGTGTATCGATCGTTCCAAGTAATAAAGTGATAAATAGAATATCGTTCCCATGAGGATTGAGGCACCAAATTTGTCGCGAGTGTTATCTTTAAATTGGATGAATAAAATTAATGAAAAGAGAATATTATATGTTGATGTAAGAAAATTAAATAACAAAATTTAGAATTAATAAGAATTTAAAGACAGAGTTAATTATATTTAAAGAACTATGAAGAAGGATTGTAGTCGGAGCACATTCACCTCTTGATCCCAACCTTCTTTACTTGAATTGATTACTAAATTCAATGATAAAGTTATTCAGATAATGTATCTTTGTATGAAAAATAGTTAAATCCTAATTCCTTAGTGACTTTAACCCTTTAATCCAATCAAGACCCTAATTCCTTAGTGATCTCTCTTTAGTAAGAAAATACATCAATTCATCTACAATTATACATCCCTATCCCTAGGTAATGTATCAATTGTTATTCCACCTTCGTCAGAAATCAAAACCCCAATATTCCTATTATGAACCCTAACTCTCAGAACTTTATCAAAGTGATTAGGTCTAATAAAGATATAATTAATTCAACACAAGGTAAAATAAAACAACTTAGCATAAAGGAATAATAGAAATCAATCCAATTACAAAGGAGTTCATATTAGGTTTTGGCTCCAACTACGATGAAAGAATTAGCCAAGACATATTCATGTCTAGCTTCAAAAGCACAAAACAAAACATACTTAGATGAAGAACATAAAAGAGAAAGAAGAAAGAAGAATCTCTTCAATCTTGGTCTTCAATCTCCTTGACCTAGCAAAACTCTCTCTTCTCTTTGTTTTCTGATATTTTGAAGTGTGCAACCCCCCTTTCTAGTTTCTTAAGTCCATATTTATATTTAGGTTATAAAACCTCTTCATATCTTCTATTTTCGTGCAATATCCATTAAAATCTTGAAATCTCGTGTCGCTGGCGCTATTGGCGCCAGTTCCCACGCCATTAGCGCCACCAAGCCTGGCGCTGATCGCGCCACTTCATTTCAGAGCTGGCTCTAATCGCGCTAGCTCCCACACTGTTAGTGCCAAATGGCAGAAAGTTTCCCACACAAGTGCTTCTTTGGTGTGGATTGCGCCAGTTTTCGCACGGTTTGTGCGGCTTGGCAGAATTCACTATTTAATCTTTGCTTTGGCGCGAATTGCGCCAGTACCACGCGGTCAGTGCGAAAATCTTTGCTTGACTTTCTTGATCTTATTCTCTTCACTTCTTTTCTTGGTTTTCTGCTATGAAAATGCATAAATGAGTGATAATATGATTGAGAAGGAATAATCAATACTTCCAGCAGATGTGGACCATATTTTGTTCTTTTGTGATTAAATCCTTACTTCTTTTAGCTTGGAAAACATGATATGTTAGACACATATCAAATACCTTCTGGTTCTCACAAGGAAAACATATAGAAGGGTTCCTAAAAATCCCAAAGAGTCAAGTGAGTAATATAACTACCCAAATAAAAATCATAACATATAGTATGACTAGAAATCAATTGAAAGAAATATCATATTTAAAAGAATAGACATTTGAATGATGATCTCTTAGGCAGAGGTGGGCACATGTCCGCACGTGCGGACATTAAAATAAGTTTTTTTTTTTTTTTTAATTCTGTGTTAAAATGTTTAAAAAAAAAAATCTTACCTTTCTCTGCCAACGCGAGTCCTGTGCTGAGTCCGCCCGTGGCCCGCGAGTCCACTGCCACCGTCGACCTCAACCACCGTCGCCCGTGGTTCCTCTGCCTTCTCGTGCAACACCGTCGTCCGCCGTTCTTGCGCCACACCGTCACGTTGCGTTCTCGCTCACGCTGCGTTCCTGCGCCGTCGTCACGCATCGACAACGGCTGTCGGCTCGTGAGCTCGTCCACACCCTCGTCAGCTCCGGCTCGTCCACGGTCCACACCCTCGGCCTCGTCGTTTTTTCCGGATCTGCAGCTCTGCACAGGTAAAAGGCTTTTTGGTGAACAAATATGCTGGAATAGTGGAGTGATCTGTGTGCTTTTTGTTTATAGTCTCTCGTTAAGGACCAAATGCACACTTTTTATAAATTTTAAATCAAATAAAATTTAGACAAGAATTGATTTTTTTAAAATGTCATTTCAAGGACCATAAATATATTTAGTATAAACCTTTATGTATTTCATGTAGGTTTTGTGAATTGTCTACTCCGTAATTGTTTCCTTATACTTGCTCTGCTCTAATTAGAAAGTGAAAAGAGAAAAAGAAAAATAAAACCTTTTTCAGTTAGTTATTTGTGGTCTTTTTCCATTGATTTAATTATTATCTTTGAGGTAATTTGAATCAACATTGCATAATGACCTTCTGTCAGCAGTTCATAGTGGACTTTTCTTGTTGCCATTTATGTATGGGTAACTTAAATGACATGGCTAAATTTTCGCATCTCACGCTGAAACTCAAATTTGTTATTGTCCCTTCTTTTCTAATGGTGGGAAATTGCTTGTTAATTCATTGTGTTAGTAATTTTGTTTCTTATATGGTTTATGATGTTTTAAAATGTTAATTCCTTGTCAATCATTCACAGAGCTTTTTTAGAGCATTAAAGCCACCTTTTGTGGGACTTCACTTCAATTGGGATTGAATATTCTTTCATTGACTCTATATTTCAGATTATCCCTAACCTTGACTTCTGGGTTAGCTTGTGTAGGAGAACACAGGTATTCTTCTACATGAATGCTTCAGTTTCAGTTTTTCCAATTTGGCAGTAGGAAAAGATAAAATGAATTTTTAAAACTTTAGCTCAATGATATGTACAAGAAGGTTGGGAGTTGCATTCTTCGTGTAAGCATGAATTCATTCGTGTTTCTCATTTTGTAATCCAATTATGATGGAGCAAATCCAATTATTTTGGTTGATAATCAGATAATTGAATGAAAATGTAACTTGTCTTTTGTTAATTTGATCATTAATTCATTCGTGCTTCTCATCTTGTAATCATTCTTGCATTTCTAGTTAATTTTATATGGATGGGGTGTATCTTTCTGCTGTAGCTTTCTGCCAATGAAGCCCGAGTATATCCTAGAGTAAATGTCAACTTCAATGGCCAGCTTCAATCTCTTGGACTTGAGCCAAATCCCATCCCACTATTTGCCTCTTGTCAAGAAATACTAATAATACATTTTTTAACACTCTTCTAAACATATTAATCAAAATAATAATTCTGGGTTTCACATATTTACAAATTTCAGTTGTATTTTTGTAGTTTTCAATAAAAATTTATCCAATAATGTGTTAAAAGTATCTTGCTAGTATTGTCACTTATGGTTAGAAAGGCATAATTTCATTTCAAGTAATTGAGATTTTCTCTAAGAAATCAATAGATGCATTCTTGTTACTTATAGAAGTTCTCACCAGTAAAAAGTTTGATCTTCACGTTAAAAGGTTAGGAGCAATGCGTTTTGGTACATAAAAAAAAATTTGGGGAAGTTGTCCTCGAACCCCGCCGCTAAATATATAGACATAAACAAAAATTCCTGGATTTGTCATTACTTTAGGTATATTATTTTCGAGCCTCATACTCCTAGAACCATGCAATGGTAATGGCGAAATAAATGGGACCTATTAACAGGCTATTCATTGATTTTCTACTATTTGATCCATTTGTGTTATTAACATAGGCCCGAACATTGGAATTATATCTTATTTTAATTTCTCTCTCTTTTCTTCCTATGTAATGTTTGGTCTAAATCTTAATAATATTAAAATAATACTGTGCTATGAGCGCGGCTAATTAACGTGTTGGCAGCAGGCATCATGTTCTAAGAGACCACGCAAAAATGATTGTAAACATAAAGCAGATGCAGAAGATAATATTCATGAGAGAGAGAGAGACGGGTAACCAAGGGAGAGAATTCCATTTTCACTTAAAATGCCACCATCTAACGAAACAGCACCATCCTCTATACAGGTACCGGCAGCCACCATGTTCTCTCTTGTTTCGTAAACCTCAAGCTTCTTGAAAAGATTAAATAAAACTGTTTCCCGTAATCCAAAACCTGAGGCTGTCATTATCTGCAAGTAATTTATGTCCAGGTCAACCATGTTAACAACATAACCTATAAAACTTTCTGGAGTTACCCCCTTTGCAATGCTAGCCTTCTCTGAGAATCATTCCTATGCAACCACCCAGTGTAATGTCAAACCAAAGCACATGCAATTTTTTTTTAAATGAAATAAAAAACACCTCATCACAGGCCCTAGGCCTATAAAAGTAATCAAATAAGTGATAACAATGAAAATTATAGTCATCATGACTCATGAAGCAATGGAGTACCTTATATCTTCAAAGCAGATAACATGGAAAATAGCTTTTCCAAGAGCAGCCGCTTCAGCATGTAAAGCACGCTCCATAATCAATTTCTCCCTTTAGATTATACTTCTCAAGGGAACGTGCGCAGTATCAAAAGATCTATAAATAAGACCCAACATTTTATCTTCCCCAAGATATTCCGCTAAGATTCTTTAGATAACTTAATGTAAAACACAATCGGAAGTAAACACACAGTCAAGAAATCTTATTCTTTATCCACAATACGGAAATGGAAGAATTATTTGTTTTTACAGTAGTATAAGGGAAGGGGGTGCAGTGTGGCGTACGGGAATGGGTACTAGGCCAATAAGAATCGGATACGTGGTATTTATTTTGTTAGAAAGTGTCGAGATGCGTGAATGCTATTCCGTTGGAATTCTCCTTGACCGATGGCTTACCCGTAATAACCAAAATACTAATAAATGCAAAGAAAATGAAAGTGAAGAAAGGAGAAGGAGAGAAGAAAAATAGTAAAATAATAATTTTTAAATGACTAAATGATGTATTTGATTATTTATCTTATTTTTTAGGTTTAGTTTGGTCTATCATTTTTTAAAAGGTTCATTTTAGACCTTTATTTATTTATAATAGTTCAAAATGATCATTTAGATGTAAACTTGATGATCTTAATGAAATAAAAATATTAATAACTAAAATTTGTCACAAAATGTAAGTTTCTTTTTTATTTTCTACTTTGCCCTACAATCTTACCTTTGTCACCAAATTGAAGTGCACCACCATCACCCACGACCAACGCGCATCCAACCATCACAATCTTTTGACCCCACACAACCCGGTCAAACACCAACACCATTAATTGTTGTGTCACCATCTCCTCCCAAAATGTTAATGACCCCGACCACCATCCAATCCACCACCATCAAGCTTGGCTGCTTAGATCTGTCCAAAACAGTGAGAGAATCCCTCATCCATCAAACAACTGTGACCCAAACACCCTTAAATAAAAACACCATCGCCATCCAGATCGACCATGTCACCGTAACCAATGTCAAGGTGAACTTCTTGAATTCCCTATCCTTCCAGCATCAAATCCCTTCTTATCAACTTCATATTCATTACACTTTTGAACTTGAACGGACGTGAATCACCCTTGTCGCTATCGCGTGTAGTGCCCTCGCTGGAAATCATGTTTGTGAACTTCAAATTTTCACATCGACAATGGTTTATGATTTGTATGAGTAGTCATGGGATTTTCGATCAAATTGAACCAAAAGAATAAGATGGGGAACTAAATAGGTCATTTGGCCTTTTTAAATTGCATTGTTTAGTAGAAATATAAAAAAGTTTAAATTTTCATTTTTTTTATTTGATTGGTTAAAAAGTGAAATAAGATAAAATAGACATTTACATAAAATGACATAAATACATTTAATTAAGTAGTAAAGTGTAACAATTAATCTTAGAGAAAATAATATATTTAGAATTTTTTTAATATAAAAGTGTTTTTTTTATATATTTTCCTTACAGTATTAAAAATTGTAAAATAATATATTAATTTTTTACTATTTATTTTCTCATCCTTAATTATAACACGTAATTGACTAATTTATATTTATTAAAAAATAATTAATTTAATTATTAAGAATAATTTTATCTATAATATTTTTTTAATTTATTATTAATTTTATTGAGAATCTATTCATTTTTTTTAATATCTCGAGTGAAAAATATATAATTTAAAATATTTTAATTAAAAAATAATTAATGCACAATACAATTGAAATAAAATCTTATAAAAAAGACAAGTTTTTTTAAAAACAATATCTTATAAATAAGGACCAAAGAGTATTATTGATATAATTATCTATTTATTCTTATATGATGTATTTGAGTCTTTACTCCGGAAAATACAACACTCCCACTCTCTCAATTAACTCAACTTTATATTCTTTTTCTCATTACATTGTAATATCTTCTTTTTTTTTTTGTGAAAAACGTAACAAAGGAATAAGTGCCTCTTGAGAACAAAGACTTAATGGGTTGAATCAGCCCTCAGAGCACTTAAAATACAGTCAGGAACAGACTCAAAAACATGATAATCACTAACAAGAGAAGCTTGTTTAGCCATTCCATCCGCAACTTGGTTGACTTCTTTGCACACATGATTCCATGAAACATTTGCCATAGACCCATACACATCATGAATCTCCTCCACCACGTTCCAGCAAGGAGGATCTCTACTGCAATTTCCATCCAAGAGCTGGATTGCATTCCTGGAATCAAAATCAACTCGAATGAAGGAAAAACCCTTTGAATGAGCTAATTTGATCCTAAACAGAATTGCCAATAATTTCGCATGAAGCACCGAACTTTGTCATGTTGGCCTGAAAACCACAAATAAAGATACCAGTATGATCACGGGGATCATACACTGGAGCATTCCAACGCACGTCTCCCTGGTTGCAAGATGAAGTACAAAATTAAGAGACTTGAGCATGTCACTACTCAGCTTGTACGAATGAGCAAGGTTGCAAGCCTTATGAATAAAAGCAATGGGAGACCATTTTTCATGGCAAAAAATGGCCCTATATTGCGCTTCTACCAAATAAAACTCCAAACAATGCTTTATGAAGTAGATAGCTAGCCTTTTTAGGATGAAGAGGAAAGTGACGAAGTAGAAAGCAGTGACAATAAAGTAGCCCATGAACTGATAAAACGAGTGACCCATAAACAATTTTGTCTTTTTACATGAAGAATGCTTCTTTCCTTCTCCTTTCTCTTCACATAAGAGGGGATAGCTTTTTTGTGTGGGGTACTCAAAATTTTCTTTCCTTCACCTTTTACTGATACTACAAACAAAAGAAAAGATCAATTTAAGCAAATTTTCATTCATCTCCCGAATTCAATGACTAATAATCATTAAAATAATCTCTATCTCTATTTTCTACTATCTTTGTGTTCATTAGTATTTTTGGTTAGCAATCCACATGTCATCTTTACACTTTTCTTGTTGTCAATCCAATATGATGGGTAATGGGAATACAACACGTTAGTAATCAATCACTTTCTTTAATTTTATTTCAAGAATACTAGGACATCCTTATGGTATAATTCATTTTGTGTTTTCAACTCACTTTTTATGGGCTGCTCAGTGTAATGTAGGTGCACTGTTTTGTATTCCAATGATAAAATTCATTTTGAATTCCTAACTTACTTTTAGTGAATCTAATGAATTCCATATTTTTATATAAAATATTTTTAATGCAAATCAAAATAATCATTTATATAAATTTTTATTATGAAACAATAAATACATGAAACTAAAAATATCAAAAAGTATAATCTATTATTTTATCACTGCAAGGTTTTCGACAAAATTAAATAAATAATACAAAAAAAATAAAAATTTAAGAAAATGGGGCAGTTTTTAAACTATTTCAAAAAATGGGGCAGTCCAACACGCCTAAAATAGGCGTGTT
>PYAF01002289.1:7364-28391 GCA_007407185.1 Glycine tomentella
GATCATAAGAGTAAGAAATATCAATATATTGTAGAGTTAACAAGGAGGGTGAAGAAAAAGAGAATAAATAATCATAAAAATAGAAGAGAAAGAGAGAGTATTGTGTGAATTTTTGTTTGAAATCTGAATTTATAAAAATGAAGAGTACAAAAGAAACCATAACATCAAATTTTACATAATAATATATAATAATTAAATTATTATTATTATCGACGAGGCCATTCTGGTTTAAATCTTCATATTTGTGCATGCACAAATACTAGGATAAAAAATAATTATTTTGTATTTATTAGGGTAAAAATCATTTTAAGATATTAACAATTTTATTTGTTATCGATTAACATAATCAGTTACCAAATTCAAATTTTGTTTAGTTTTGTAATAATTATAATCAATATAATCAAATGTATCAATATGAATTAATCAATTGTAATAATTAATAATTAATAATATAAATTAATCAATCAATTATATATTTTTATTAAACAATTATATAAGATTTTTATTAATTGATAAAAATAATTATAATATACTATATAACAATAAGAGTAGGTACAACAACATAACTAATAATTAATAATTTATTTACACGTCATTTTAATAACAAATTATGTTAATAAGATAGTTATCTGTAAAAATAGAATAATAATTAAACAATGTCCTAATAAAATAGAATATGTTTACATAATAGAATAAAATAATATTTATTTAAATAAATAATTGAATTAATATATGTTATTTAATAATAATTTTGGAAGAATAATATTTATTTGAATGAATAATTGAATTAATATATGTTATTTAATAAAGGAAATAAATATAAAACTGCTATGTAATATTATTCCATAGAATAAACTTTCTTTTTTATATATATCTAATAGATTACAAAATAGGATTGTTTCAAAACATTTTACCAAATTATTAAAATTCAAAATGGGATATTGTGGTGTAAGTAGTGTTTCCGGAAAACGTTACTAACACTGCAGTCTCACCTGGACTTCGAAGGCTTAACATCCCATAACCAGTATACGCTATTATTGTTGACGTTTTCTATATTTTTTTTTTATAAAATATATTTTTAATCTCTATATTCTTGTTGAATCTTGTTTTTAGATTCCAAACTTTGATATCGTGTAATTTAGTTTTAATTTTTTTAAAAAAAAAATGTGTTCTTATTCCCTGGGCTCACTCCCCAATTTCTATATTTTTTAAACTTTTTAAATTGCGGGAGGGACTAGATTTTTTTTTTTTTATAGAAAATTTAGAGACTAAATTACATGATATGAAAGTTTGGAGACAAAAAATAAAATTTAATAAACATATAAGTATTAAAAACATATTTTATCCTATTTTATTGATAAAAAAGTATCTATATATGTGACAAATTAACATTACTGAATCACCTCAATCTTAATTAGATTGAGTCCACACGAAAACACTTGTAGTAAGGGACAACCTTGTTAAAAAATAAGTATGAGGTGAAGTCTCATGTAAGATATGAATGAAAAGGTTGAGCACTATGCGAAAGAAAGATCCATAAATATGAGTTTTAAGATATTGGGTTAAAGTATGGTGTCAGGTTCATTTATATGATTACTTATGGTCCACTGGTGTGAATCTCCCAAGTGTTTATCTCCCTCAATTTTCGAACAATTGGTATCAAAACCAAGTTTGACATGGTGACCAGCTCAGGCAAGTAAGATGGCAACAATGGATCCATGGATAGGGGATCCCTTGTATCGAAAGTTTTTTTCTGACAGAATGAGTCCATGTATGAAGGGCCAAGCAACGGGTCTCGCAAATGTTGCGGCAGTGCAAGATACTAGAGCATGTTTGTAACAATGGGTAAGTAGGGTTAGGGTAGCCACATTAAGCTCTCAAGGTCACTATTGGATACTCGCGGATTGAAAATGACTTCCGCTCAAGGGGGAGGCTACCATATAGAAGAAACTCACACTTGAGGAGGACCCACAATTAAGCTCTGAGGGCCACCATTAGATACTCGTGGATTGAAAATGATTTATGGTCAAGGGGAGGTTATCATGTATAAGAGATTCACACTTAAGAGGGAGATCTTTGGAGTAAAAATTTGAGGTAAAGTTCCACATTAAGTAAAAATAAGAAGGTTGAGCTCCATATAAGTGTGGATAAAACGCATAAATTGAACCTTTAGGTTTTGGGTTAAAATCTGATGTCAAGTTCACTTATGTGATTGTTCATGATCCATTGGTAAAAATCTCCTCGATGTTTAACCCCCTTCCCGTATGCATAACAATTGGTATAAGAGTCGATGGTTTAATGTGGTGACCAGCTCGAACAAGTATAATGGATTTGGAAGTGGTTCCTTGGACATGGAGATCCTTTGTATCAAAAGTCTTCTTGGAGGATGAGTCCATGCTTGGAGGCCAGACAACTTGTCCTATTGTCGTGGAGAGGTAGAGCGTGACAATGCAAGATACTAGAGCATGTTGACATCAATAGCTAGGCAGGGCCAAGGCAACCATGTTAAAGCTCTAAGAGCCACCATTGGATACTCGTGAAATGAAAATGGCTTATGCCCGAGAGAGAAACTACATGTAAAAGAGACTCACTTGAGGGGAAGATTGTTGTTATACAAGTATGAGGAGAAGTCCCGCATCGAGTAGGAATAGAAAGGTTGAGCACTATATAAGCCAAAGGAAGACTTATAAACCTAAGCCTTAAAGTTTTGGATTAAAGTTTAATAAGTTCACTTATATAGTTCATGATTTATTGGTGTAAATCTCCTGGTATTTACCCATCGGATTTTCTAACAAACCTACATACTGATTGAGAATTAATCTGGAATATAAAAAGGATTAGATATACAATAAAAGAACAAAGCAACTTCAATTAACACATCTTGGTTAACACTAAACAGCATTAGGGAAAAAAATATAGTTATATACTCATTTCATATAACCTAGGCTCTTCACTTACGTGAGAAGCTGGTTGTTTCCCCCTTTTTTTTAATTAAAAAAAAAGTTAATTTCTAATAACATTTCTATTACATTTTGATAGCTTCTTCGTTCTGGATGCAACATGCTTCTTGATGCATTCCAAAACCTTCAAACTTTTCTTCACGGTCAACCACAAAATTTTGATATTTATTATTCACTTGCAGTCATTGTGGTTAGTGCACCAATATACCTGTTTACACATTAAAGGAACAGTTCAATATTCTAACTAGCTGTTTCTTCTCTCTATCTGCATTGATTTAAATAAGATTCAAAAATCCATAAAGAGATGAAATTGGAAGCTAATTTTAATACATTTTCTCCTGGTTTAGATCCTCAATTCTAAGAAAAATTTAAAGAGAAATAGTTCCTTAAACTTTATACTATTATCCAATAACAAATTATTATATATGGTTGGCATGTTGAATTTTACAATAACTACTACTTTAAAAATCATGTGATATAATTTCTGATTGGTTCAGCGTATGAAAAAGTTACCCTTAAATTAACAATGTACATTTGTCTTAAATTATGAATCATGCATTATCTAAAGCCATTAGTTTGTAAAAATCAGAAATCAAATTCCTTAGCAATTTTACTCTCTAAACTGAAAAAATGCACTTTACAATGGTCAAACTCTTTCTCTTGCTAGACCATGTAAAATTTGTCAAGATTCATGCTTCTTTGGTATATCATGATAAAAATTTGGTTGGTAACTTACGAATTTTCAAGAAAAATATGGACTTCTTGTGGATACAAGATCATCAATGTTCTGAAAGTTGCAAGTTGAAACTTTCTTCTTCTGTCCCCTGAACATAACCTCAATTTCTACATTAAATGTTGCACAAACAGGTCGATGGTCAGAGAACTTAAATTCTCTACGGACGTACGAAAGTTGCTGTATTCCCCTTCCATGCCACAAGATTCTATCGCACCTACAACATCCTTCATCATTTAGATTTGAAAGAAAGAGATGAATATACAATTTGGTCCACAAAAGATGATACTGTGCTGTTTTGGTTCCCAGAATATTCTGTTTATACAAATTGGTCTCCAAAAAATGAAATTATTTGTAAGTTATAACAATTTTGGTTGGGTGAAATTGTTAGCAAGTTGACAATTTCAAAGAACAAGTTGAATTAGATGGAAATTGTTAGGGACCAATACAAGTAACATTTTTCAGGGACCAGATTGAATATTTACTCGAAGAAAGTATCTTTAATTATTCAAATTGACACATACCAAGCTGGAGTTCTCCTCTTGTTCTTTGAAACTTTTACACCTTCAACATAGTAAGTGTCTGAGTTGAAGGCATATTTATAAGTAGGTGCAAAGTAGATCTTTCCCTCTTGCCACCCCTTGAATACACGACCTGCTTCCCTTTCCATTTTAAGCTGTGAAAAGAATATATATGCGATGCATCATAATCAGAAATGTAACTATAATTCACTACAAAAAATAGAAGCACCCAAATGGAACTTCACTTAAATTTTCAGAAGATTATGAGCATATAAATATGAGTATCTTCCATTTCATGGTTCATAACTTTTCTGGTTTAAATGAAAATTAGAAACCTAAATTAGGAAAACATTATAGCTCAACAGCAATGCCAACATGTATGTATTCAAATCAACACAACATTCTGACGCAAAGGAAATTACCTGATCCTTGTTAAAAAGAGCTGGCCAGTCCCTCTTTTCCACAAGCCTTTTTGCATCATCATGGCTCAAAGAAATTCTGTAATTCAAGTCCCCGAACCATATGATTCGGCTGGAGTAAACATTTCTCACATAATTAGAAAAATTTGGGACCATTGATATGAAAATTACTCAATGTCATTAAGCACTTGACATATTTATGCATTAAAACTATATAATTAATTTCAAACGATGCTTACTCGTGATCTAAAATTTTGTCAGGCATCCTACTATGTGGTGTCTTGCAAATCCTTGGGAACTGAGTGTTCTTCAGAATCTCTATAACATCAAGGTTTCTACGAAGCTCATCACCCTCTTTCTCTCCGGATGCCAAATGACTACAGATAAAGCAAAAACTTGTCTGATAAAATGACATGCTCACCGATATACACCCCTGCAGCCACATAACAAACATGGTAATGTAGATAATAACTAAAAAACTTATCTTAAAAAGTTGTTTTCCATTTATAGTTTGTATGAACTTTCATCAAATAAGATAGAATAAAGCATCTTAAGACTACCTTGTTCCCAAGGCAACCCATGATCCCACGGCTAGTACAGCATATTCTCAAATGGCCTACATACTGAACAAGTTCCCTCCTCATCCAGACACTTACAAAAATTCCAACCATTTTCTTACATGCAACAAGACTGTATTTCATCTGACTAGATGCCAATGCAACAGGAATTGGGAAATTCTCATCCTCCTCTTCAGTGGAAGAATCATCTGAATTGAACTTTGATTCTTGACAGCGAAAACAGAAATCCTTAGCAGCCTTCCTTTCCATTTCAAGAACACAGTTACAACTTTTTAGCCTCTTTCCATTTAGTTTCTTGAAAGTTTTCTTAATCTTCTTCAAAGAAGGCTTTTGCGAGAACAATGGGGCTCCAAAAGATGTGGTCAGTTTTAGTCCCTTAGAAGCCAAATCTGAAGAATCATTGAGTGATTGGTTGATTAAAGCAAGCCATTTTGCAGCAGGCTCATTATCCTCTAATACCAGCACATTTCCAGCATTTAAAGGGACAATCTCCTGAAAGCTGAAAAATTGGAGAAAGACATTATACTGTGAATTAGAATGTGTTTGTTTAAGTTTTTTTGTTAAAAGAATCACTCTCTTTATGCTAAAAGGAACCAGTTTTATAAAATGTTAACATCTTTATATAAGCTTATAGATTATTTTGAAAAGCTAGAATGAGTAGCTTATTAAATAAACTCTTCAGAAAAGATTACTTTATATGCAATCGTAAAATCACTTTTTTTTCTTTTAGCACAACAAACAGGCCTAAATTAAAGCAGATATCTCCAATTAGACTACTTTCCTTCCTAACAAAGGACTACCCATTATTCAAAGCATTTTTATTGTTCAAGCAGACAACAACACATGCACCAACCTATATTGCCAAATGCCAAAGAGTGTAATTAAATTTATTTCATAACAAGTCAGAAAGGTCAAAAGTTAAAATCCAAAATGATAAATGGCCTTCTCTTTGACAAAGTGAGGAAAGGAAGGGTGGTTAGTTAACTCCCTCAAAAGAAGGGGCATATTGTTGACTAGAAACTTATTCATCGATTAACATAAGAAGTATGAAAGAGAGGGAGAGAGAGAGCATACCCCAAAACATACATATCTGGTTTGTTTCGAACCTGAAGAAAATCACTCAGATCAAGGTTTGCAGGGGGGCATTGCCCTCCTACATTCCATGTTGCTGCAAAAACTCTATTAAACAAATAACTACAATCATTAATCTGGTCACCAGTACTGTAATAAGAGGGACTGTTATTTTTTAAAAAATAAAATCAATTCTTCTAATAAATACCTGAAATTTTGAATTGCTTCACTAGAAGACATAGAAGGTTCTAAGCCTCGATTGTCAAAGGATGAATCAGAAAGTGGATCTACAAGGAAAATAAGAGATAGGTCAAAGACTCAAAGTGATCGTGCCAAGAGGAACTTTTAGAATGGTTGTTGCTGAAACATGTGAAGTGTGAGGTTCTATCGTTCTCTACATCCTCTGGTAATGAGGGAATGTACAAACAGTAAAAGTTAAGATAAGCATTTTATTATGGATAATAAAGTTTAAAGTTTAACATATTCTGTAATTTGGAACAAATCACTAGGTGCACCAATATTACAGTTTTAAAAGTCAATGAAGCCATATCAACTTCTAATCTATGAAATTTTTATCAATTCTCGAAAAATTCTTGCCAAAAGGAAAATAGAAAGATAAATTCTCCCAACCACTGTAACACATAGCAATAAAGGTGTATGCCTTTCTCAATACCCACTTTTTATTTCTTAACAGTCAGAAATAATATTTTGTGCCACGGTGAAGTGAAATGTTGTGAATAATTAACAGTGAGAAAGAAAAAGAATCCATTCAACTTGCTTCATTTATTTCACCATACATTAAAAAAAAACTTAGGATGTTCCACCGAGCCAATATGAACTTTCAGTTATCAGTTAGGCCAACTCATCTCCTAAACTTTACAGTTCAGATGGGGTTTTAAAAACATCGTGCTTACACAAAAGGTAGAAGGAGAAAAGGTTTAAGTCAAAGGGAAACAAAGAAATAATATATAATCTCTTCAACAGAAAAGCAGTGATTCCAATAAGTCTTCTCTCTTCAATGGTATAGTAGTGATTCCACCTTTTCAGGAAAGAAAGCATATTAAAATGCTGAATGATATATCCAAAATAATAAGAAAAATAATTAACAATGTCTATGCCAATCACCCATAATTGAAAAAGATTATTCTATCATTCCCACATCTTTAGATGCATGGACAGAATATTGTGTAATTCTAATGCTGCCGACCTCTATTTAGTTGAAACAGAATGAATTTACGTAGAACTCACCAAGGGAATCATTTGAACCTCTCTCCATTGTCCTTCCATTTCTTTCTCTCATGGCCAAAACTTTCCACAGAAACGACTGAAATCGCATTCAGAATAATAATTGCAAAAAGAAAAAAGTCAACATTTAATCAAGTTTGTAAAATATCTTCATTTCGGTATACAAAGCCAAAACAGAGTCACATGACTTGAGAGATTCCAGAGTGTCATCCATTAAATATCTTCATGACAGTGAATAAGAGACAGAAAAACTCAAAAAAAAACTTCAAAATTAAACTGAAGACAAACTAAACAAGATATTCAAAAGGAAAAGAAAAGAAAACCTGTTTTTTCCTCAGCTGATTGCTTGGTATCATATCTGAAACTGTTTCTTCTTGCCTATCCTCAAATTCGATGTCCATCTAAATTCCCAATAAAAGGGGTAGGGAAAACATGTACATTAGTGCATTCAGATTATGAGATCACAAGAAATTAATCAACACCCATTACATGATTATTTCCCGGTAACTATTCACAAGAAAATAGGCATCTCAAAGCATTCACACCAAAAGAAAACTTGACATATTCAGATTATTCGAAACACATGGGGTATGACCCAAATTAGAAACGAATGAATTCACAAATGCCCCAAAAATTTCAACAAGTGCTAAACAATGCAACAAGTACCAATTCTTAGCCATGAATTTATATCCTATTAATCACAACAGCATCAGCACAAAAATGGCATTCATTGAAGAAGCAAATCTCAGTCATTTTAGAGAAAGCATTGCTACCCTTTAAAAGGGGTTTTAAAATACCAAATGAGATTCTTGTAAAAGCCAACTTCTCATGCAATGTCTTTCAAGGATCAATTATATCATACAGTGTATTTCCAGAGATGGAATATAAACTTAAAAAGGAAAAAAAGAAAAGGAACCTGTATAATCCTTGTAGCTAGAACTGAGAACTCTTACTCTTGTGTGCAATAAAAGGGTTTAAACTTTCTCTTCCAAAGAGCCATAAAACTTGGCATAAAAAACAAGCATTTGATGATATCAAAATGGATAGAAGAGGGGACAGAGAAATAGGAATAGGTACAAATAGGGAGAGTAGGGTCCTCCCTACTCAAGTAATTGGAATGAAAAATTAAGAAACAGTAAATAGAAAAGAAAAGAGATAAAAAGGAGACAGTCAAAAGGGAGAATGGAATAATAGAATTTCATGTGCCTCCTTCATTGATATTTATTATATTAATTTTTTGAGGTGTGTGGCAAAGGCCATGATTCGTCCGTTTGTTCTTTGTTTTACTCTATTGGAAAACCAAAAAAGGGGTTCTTTTCAAGAGCCAACGAAAAAATGCATTTGTTCGAGGCTTCAATGCTGAGAATTGTCTTCGAAGTTTGAACCTCGTCCTTTGTACTAGTTTGAATTTTAAGGGTAGAAAGAAGGAAAATAAGTTACTTTCTTAGTCCACGGAGAGAGAAAGTTACCAACCCCACGTGTGTGCCTGCAAATAAAATCACAACAGTTTGTTGTGCCATGTTTCCTATGAATGTGACACCAAAAGGTAGCTTCTGCCATGTGCTAAGGAATGGCTTTTACCCATTTCCATGGACTTTGTATGATATTAAAATACAAAACGCAAGTTTTTTTTTCAAATTCATTGTTTTAGAAAAAAAATTTATCATTATTGATGTTATTATTTTCTCTATGGTAATTATGATTATGATAATTATTAATTATTTTAGCCGTTATGTGTACATATGTCTTTTAAATAATTTTGTTAAGGATGCATCAAGTTTTTTTTTTGGTAAAATTACTTCATTTAATAAATGTTTTTACATATTAAATTTTATTAACTTAATTTTTGAGTTTTTTTATATTGACTAAGTGATTATTTACACCTAGGAATGTATTGGATTAGGATTTTAAAAGACTATTTTGGTATATAAAAATATCTTATAGATTTTAAAATTGATATAAGTCAAGCGTTTGATAGAGTATATTGGGGCTATTCGAAGTCAATATTGAAGCTTAGCTTTTGCAATCAATGGTTATCTGGGCCATGATGTGCTTGGACTTAGTTTCATTTTCAATCCTTGTAAATGATGAAGAAATTGGGTCTATTAACCTTGGGAAGGATCTCCGACAAGGAGATCCTGTCTCATTTTATCTTTTCATCATTTG
Source organism: Glycine tomentella (assembly GCA_007407185.1). Lineage (NCBI taxonomy): Eukaryota > Viridiplantae > Streptophyta > Magnoliopsida > Fabales > Fabaceae > Glycine > Glycine tomentella. Next base: position 17,058 of record PYAF01002289.1, read on the forward strand.
ATTTGAAGGCTTAATGGTTTTAATAAATAGCATGGAAGCTAGGGCAGTTGCATGGAATAAAGGTATGCAAAGAAGCTCTAGCCATTAGTCATATGTGAAACACAGATGATACTTTTTATTCATTCGTGTAGATGAAAAGGAGGCCCTGGTCATCAGTCAAATCCTAATGCTCTATGAAGAGGAGTTAGGTCAGACTATTAATCTCAATACATCCAAATTTTTTCCATTCTTGACACTGCTTAGAATCATAGGGAAGTGTTTACAAACATTTTTGGTGTTATGGAGTGTTTGGGCGCAGGGTGGTACTTGGAGTGCCTTCGCTAGTGGGATGGAAGAAGGATGGTTTTAATTTCATAAGGAAAGAGTGTGGCAAAAGATTTAGTCATGGAATGGGCATTACTCATCGAAGGCTGGAAAATAGGTGATGGTTAAGGTTGTTTTACAGTCAATTGCTTCCTATATTATGAGTGTTTTCCTCTTTCCTGTCTCTTGGGGGAGAAAATCCAACAAATGATGAATTCATTTTGGTGAAGGAGGTCAAGAGGGGGTGGAAAAGGTATCAATCAGTTACATTGGGAGAAGCTAATTGTGCAAAAAGACAAGGGAGGCATGGGCTTTTGAAAATACTCATGGTTTAAAGCTGGTTATGTTAGGGAAGTAAGGGTTTAGATTGATCAGCTACTCAAATGGTTTAATTTCTTGCATCTTCAAAGCTAAATATTACCTAATAGGAAAGTTCTTGGAGGCTAAACTTGGCCATTATCCAAGTTATACCTGGAGAAGCATATGGTATTCCCAACCACCAATTAAGGAAAGTTGCAAATGGAAAGTTGGGAATGCAGCGTTTATTAAGGTGTGGCTAAGGGCAGATTATGCATATGCCCAAATACTATAACCTGACACTGCATAAATAATGCATGTGACATGTTCTATTATTCAAGATGAAAGACACTAGGATCATGCAAACTGGGAGGTTGTGTTGGATGATATGGGTATATATGTCATCATTGATATCCCTATTATTGATACAACTAGTGATGATTCGAGGATTTAAAGGTGTAGTGTAACACCATGAAATTTCGATATCTGAAAATAGATGTTTGATGTAATTGTTGTGTTGTTTGATTGTTTGATTATTTTTTATTAATTGAGTTGTTGTGCATTTACTTGATATGAATGTTAAGCTGTGTGAAGTTTCATTTATGGTTGTAATATGTGACTGATAGTTTGACCCATAATCTGCTTCAGTAAAACTACTATCCTGGGTTTTGATAGTAGCTGCATAACACATCTCTTTATATTTTGACCGTTGGGATCTTCAAAATAAGGACTTTTGATGTCGCGCTAAGCGAGACATGCTGTCGTGCTGAGCGCAATTCCCATATATTTCCAAACAAAAAGGAAAGTACACTAGGCGAGGAAGGGCGGGCTGAGCGAGACTTGCAGTCGCGTTGAGCGAGGAAAGGCACACTGAGCGAGACACTCGGGTTATAAATATGCACCAATAGCACAAAAACACAATTTTCTCTCTCCTTCTCTCTCTAAACTCACCCAAAAACCCTAGGTACTCCCTCTCCACCCCCCATAACCACCATGGGCCGCCGTTGTTTGCCACGAGACCATGACACAGAAAAGAACCTCTTAATCGGAACAGAATTTTTGAAACTTTTATCGAAGTCTCGGTAGAGAATGGAGCCTCCCAATCCTTCTTTCTTGGTTTCCTTTGTCTTCTTCTAGCTGGTTTAAGCCTTTCTTAGTATCTCTTATGTTTTGGGTATCGTTGTTGGGGTTTTTACACTTCCTTTGAAAACCCTTTGAAAATAAGATGTTGTAAAAGTCTCCTTTTTATGAAATTAATGTCATTTCTGTGATCCTTCTTGAACTCCGGTCACATTGGTGTGATTGAAATTTCAAAATGATGTCTTTTGACGTGGACTCCCAAAACACCATTTTAGCCCCTTTTATATTTGAGTGGGTATTTGACCCCAAATGTTAATATTGACCTTGCCTTGGAAATCTATACTAAATTGTCTTCTATTTGGTATATAGAGCTCTGCGTTTGGGCAAAAACACACGTATTTCAAGGATCTCAAAGCAACACCGTGAGGCTTTAACAGGAGAACTCATAGTTAGGTAACAAAGTTTATTATTTGGTTATAGTTTTGGTACCATAGTTGGGGGGCCAACCATAGTTTTGGTACCATAGTTAGGCTTTAAGATGATATGATGTTGATGTTGATAATGACATTGATGAGAGATAATGTTGATGTGAACAATGTCATTGTGTGATGTGGATCTACATGGATACCCATGGGGGTGCATGACGGGTTACCCTTGTGGGGAAGGATGTGTTTCTAGCTAGGTCATGCATTAATGGTGCCCTTGGTTGTATGTTGCATACGTCCACATAGGATGCAGTGACCGGTTGGCTACCCTTGCGAGGAAGGATTTGTTCCTAGCCATGATCAGTGCATCGATGAACCCATATTGGTGTGCTGTGTATATACATGGGGGTGTATGACTGGTTATCCTTGGGAGAAAGGATGTGATCCTAGCCAGGTCATGCATTGATGGTGTTCATATTTCATACTTCATAATTGCATGGATGCAAATAGAATGGTGGCAGTAAGTATCGGGGGTACTAGGAGGCATATCACTCTGTTTGGAACTCCCTTGAGACTCAAGGCTGATCACCATGGGGGGGAGCGACCTGTGCATGACAGGGTGACCTCGATGAGCTACTGCATCATTTTCCTAGAGAGACTGTTTCCATGAGTATGGTACCACATTGCATTCTGAGATATGAGTCAGGTGCATGCATCATTCTGAGCATGAATGTTTTGATTGGTGAAATAAAGTGGATAACTAGTTTGTTGAGTGTGTAATGAATTGATGGATTATTGAGAATGATTGTGGTTGTTATTGATGATTTCTTCCTAATTATTATCGTCAAATGCTTGTTGTTTATGTATAATAAACTCACCCTTGATTTTTTTTGTACCGTGTGGTTGGTACCTTTGATGATCGCGAACCTTCGTTCGTGGAAGCAGATGAGCAGCAATAGGTGACTTTGGAGGGAGATTCTTTTGTTGGAGCCGCCAAGCCGATGTGATGACGTTGGAACTCCTTTGGAAAGAGTTGCGTTTTGTTAATCAACTCTTTCTTAGTGATTTCTTTTTGTTAGACATGTAAATTCTAGGTGGAAATACATGTAAAAACTAAATTAAGTTATGACATGCGAATGATATGTACTAGTTTAATATCTATATACATATGTATTCAATCATGTAATTGTATCGTGTGTATGATAATTATATTATCGCGAAAAATTTACTACCATTTTCATAATCAGATTACTGGAGTTTTTCATTAAAAATTGAAATTGCACGATTAGAGTAAGTGATATCGTAGCGATGTGGCGGGTCGTTACATGTAACAGAGATGGGAAGTACACAGTGAAGTCAACTTGTTATATTTAGCAAATACGTAAACCTCCCCTGAGGTTTACTCAAATTACACATACACCCCATCCTTTTTTCTTATATTACTTTGGCCTCCTCCTCCTTAACATCATTACTTAACATTTTCATCTTTTTTTGCAAACCCAAAAAATCTCTCTCCTCTAATTCCAACATATCTCACCCTATGCAACAAACAGTGGTTGGGAATGGAGCCTAAACAATGTTCTTTGCAGAATCCCCAATTTCCTCTTCGAACAAAAATGGCCAACGATAGAGGAAGAGTAACGCCTTACGACTTTGATTGCGTTGTGTTATGCCTCACGGTGGCACAGATCAGGGATAATACAGGGTTCGGTGGCACTACCGCATTGACGATCAATGACTTTTCTAGACATTGTCTCTTCGACTTGATAGCACAACATGAAATCAACGACAAAGATAGGCTTGCACTCCATATCACAACTCTCGTTCAAAAGGATCTTTGCGTCCCCTAGCCACCAAGAAGGGCCTCTTCCCCTCGACCCCATTGTTATAAATTTTGACGGCAGTATCACAAACCTCATTCCTTCAGTCACATGCATAGATCTATGCGCCATTTGTTAAGGTCACACACACAAGGGGACCATGGAGATTGCGCACGCTTTATTTCAGCTTGTAGCTTTGACTTGGTGCTTGTAGAGTTTGCACAATGATGATGGAGCCCAACCTTGTTCGAGGGTAAGTGATTTTGGGTTTCTCCTGGAAGGAAACATTTTTTGGGTGCCTTTGCTTACTTTTTTCTTTTTGTTGAATTGATTATCAATATAAACTATACTATTGTTTTTGAGTTGTTGAAACAATGTTGTTCAGTTTTGAATAGATGAGTTTCTTTGCTTATGGGTTTATGCATTCTTGATTGCTTTAGGATTATGTATCCATTTAATCTAAATTTTGAAGCTAGTTTTAATTTTCTTGTAGGGAATTTTTTTTCAAAATTGTTGGTAATGATTCTTGGAAATTTTAAGTGTTTGCAAACAACTTTTGGTTAAGAGGCTCAAGGAAGAAAATAAGAAGGGGACATTTTAAGGAAAAAATGTGCATGCATCTCACATGACCTGTTAAACGAAGCTAACATTGTTTGGGTGTAAGGGGTGCTAGTGTAATAAGAAGGCAAAAGTTAAGGGATTTTTTGTAGGGTGGAAAAAAAGAGAGGTTGCATGTGTAATTTAAGTAAATCTCAGGAGATGTTTATGCAATTTACTCTAGTATATTTAAGTTAAATTGGTTCTCAGGATAATTTGGAAAAAGAGGGGGATTGGAATCTAATACGGAGGCTAAAGATTCCCCAAAAAGTGAAAGCTTTCCTCTGAAGGTTGTGTAGGGAATGTCTACCTACTATGTTAAACCTCAAGACCTATGGAGTTATAGGCCCTAGAATATGCCTAGTGTGTGAGTCGAACCTTGAAAATGCTTGGCACCTTTTGGTGGGGTGTCAAGCGGTACACTAATAATGGATCAAGGCTAACCTTGACTAGATAATCCTTGCTTTACTAGTAATGTGCTAAAAGCTTCATAGAATATTTAGTATTCATTGTACTTAATTTCCTACGTGACCAGCAACTTGAAGTATTTTCCATGATCTTATGGAGCATATGGTTCAGTAGGAATCATTTAGTTTGGAATGACATTGAATGGGATCCTGACTCAGTTGTTTATCAGGTCAAAATTTGCTACAAGATTGAAAATGGCTCAATTTTATCATCGTTTTTGGGAATCCCCACACCCTCGTAGCTCGGGGGCTCTTACATGGACTCCACCAAGTGCAACGTCGACACAACCATCTTTGACAACTTGATACAATGCTATTTTGGGATATGTGTTTGGGATGATATGGGATGCTTTGTCAAGGTGCACATAGTTTTGAAGAACTCTTGGCCTTTACCCCACGAAGGAGAAACTATGGTGATACTAGAAGCAATTCATTGGCTGCTTGAGATGAATATTAATGTTCAAGTCTGCAACATTGAGACTGACTATCAAAGGGTAGTCACAAGAATTCAAAGTTAAACATTGGACGAGATAGAATATAGTTCAATAACCATCAATGTAGAAGTTGTCTTAGTAACTTAACAAACTATCGTGTTAGTTTTGTTAGAAGGCAAGCAAATTTAGTTGCCCACTCTTTTGTTAGGGGTTAGGGCTTCTAAATTATATGTTGGTCCTCATGGGTATAATAAAAATAGTCAAGGAAATAAATTTCACAAAAATACCAATCATATAATAATCATATGTTTCCAAAATATCTGTAAATCACATTATCTTAAAATAGAAATTATGTATTTATTTTTTAAAAAAATTTCATTGCAATAGATTGAAATGGAATGGACAAGGAACACAAAATAAAGCATGAAAATGGTCATCACATAAATGTAAACACATTAAGAAAAAGATGCAATAAGACAAATGCTTTTATAGTAAAACTGATTTACAATACACCTTATATAAAGTAGAAGATTGTCTTTATGCATTTTTTTAGCACACGAAAATGAAAAGTACCTAAAGGCCTTTATGTAATTTGTTATATTGACTTCTTAAAGACACAATGAATTTGTCTAAACAAGTTGAAGAAAGGCAAAAAGAAAAAATAAATACAAAGATCTTTTTACTTTTTTTATATAAAAGGCATGCAATATAAAGCATTATCAATGATGGACAAGCAAATTAAGTGATTCACCGGTGGACCATTATTATCAGCTCTTAGATTTATTATTAAAATATTTTAATGGTTGACATTAAAATTAGATATTCTTTAATAAGTAAAAGAAAAAAGCAAAGTGACAGCTTTGTTCCTACCCTCTTCACCCCTCCCACCCCTACCATTTAGGAAAATCTTCAACCACATCCCACCCCACCTCTACCATCATAGTCCATATTGTTGAATCAATCCATGCTCGCCAAAGGAGGTAGTCGTCAGTGGGGGATTTTTGGTGTTTGGTGAAGTGATTGGAGGAGCAAAAGAGGAAGATGTCGTCGGACGGGGACGCCCAACAGTTGGTGTTGGAGTCGAGGTCAATGCGTTGAAGGGATCCGTCATGGATGGCATTGGATGTGGTGAGGTTGGTGCATGCTCTCAATTGTCATTGTTGGAGTTTCATGATCTATAATTACAAATTTACTAAAGAGATCATGAGCAAAAAAAATTCATCCTATAGACCATGCATTATGCAAGAATCACTAAGGTTTTGAAGGTTACCTTCGTAGCACACTTTCAAATGACGAAGTGTTTCCTCTTCACCACCAAGGTTTTGAATGTAACAATACTCAATCCACACAAGTAAAAATTGGAGTAGGGTCTCGGTGCTAACCAACAGTCAGGGATTTAGTAGAGTTCTAAAAAAACAATGTGTTTCTCTTATGCGTCGTGTTTTGATGTATGCACTCATTATATAGAAAACATAAGCTTATCTTAATCCTCTTAGAATATTTGATTACATGCAGTCTAATCTAATATTCGATCTATCGGTCAATTAGATCATACCTAATCAATTATCTTTTAATTAAATCAAATCTTATCTTATCATATCAAGTCACATTTGACCAATGATGATTAGATCATATTTGATTATTTATCTTTTATCTATTAATAAAATCGTATTTGATCAATTAAAGTACTGATTAGATCTTCTCTAAGCTATTATATTTTATCAATTAATCAAATCATATTTGATCAATTAAAATATTGATTAGATATTATCTAATCTATTATCTTTTACTAATTAATTAAATCATATTTAATTAATCAATCTTTGACTTGATTTAACGAACTGCTTCATTATTCACTCTATGCATTATATCTAATATAATAATAAATATTATAAATAGTGATTGACATCTAGCAACACATCATTTTTTTCCAACTCATGAGAAAATTTATGTTCTGATTTTAACCTTTTCGCAACCATATTTGTTGTGTAGTCAATGTCCCTTTATCCAAATGTCTTAATCTAACATGAGGCATAAAAGTGTCATCCTTGTTAGGTGCGATCATTGATTTCTCGATACCCAAGTAGATGTGTAAATACAAATGGACTCGATATCTCATATTAGCTCATTTCCACGTGGTCACGCATATAGCGCGCCCCACTCTATGGAGAGACAAATCCTATTTATATCACTCACATCCATCAACATGATTTGTTGTAGACCCACAATATTTGTACTGGATTGACCCACTATAAGAAGACTTCATCATAGTTATTTGAGTGTCATAAGCGCTCCTCCAAGGATCCTCCAACAGTCATCTCATTTGGGATTAGGTTTTTTCTTTAGGTGTTGTGATTTTGGGTTTGCATTTGTGTTTATTTATTGAATAGAACATAACCTCAAAGGCATGGTGATTATGTGAAGAATGAAAGAGAAGAAGTGCTATTAGATTTTGTGTTGTAGGAAAGGGTTTGTTAGGTAGCATTCGTCGTTGTTGTCAAGATCCACCATGGTAAATGGTGGATGAGGGCTAAGGGTGAAAAAGGTTGGTGGTGAGAGGTGGTAGAAAATATAGGATAAAGGTTGGTAATTAGGGTCTTTTAGGGTAAAACAAACTTTGAACAATTAAAACAAATGAAAAGTTGGTGGTCCACCGGTGAACCATTTAATTGTTTGTCCACCATAGAAAACACCACATGATAAAAAGAAAGAAATTATTCAGGTATTGTACCAATGTTTGCATAGCCGTCAATAAAAAGAGACATATGTTTTGTTGGATATTTGTTGAACCTTTTATGCATAAAAAGATTTATAAAGTTTTGATGATAACAAACAATGAATTCCACATTATTAGATTTATTGCACTGATGATAATTATTTGATATTTTGAAGTTATTGACATTTTGGATTTATGAAGATCAACATAATTGATAAGATTATTTGAAGAATCCTGAAGATTGATATCATTCAAGATGACATGGAATTAAAAAGATTTGTTTACATTTTAGATTTTATGTAAGGAGATTAAAAGATTTATCTTGCCAAGATATTTATCTTTAAGATTGCATTCAAAGATAGGATAGAATATTTTTAATATTGCATTCAAAAATAGGATATAATATTTTTAAGATTACATTACATAATATAATAGAATATCTTCAAGATTGCATTGCATATAAGATAAAATATCTTTAAGATAAGATAGAATAAGAATATCTTTTAGGATTTCATTGGATAAAATCATATCTTTAAATTAGTATAAATAGAAACATACTCTTGTGTTTACAGCATGCATTCCATTCCAAATAATATTAGAGCTGTAGAGAGTTTATGTTTGCATCATTGAGAGAGTTGTTGTGAGATCATATAGAAGTGTTTGACAAGTTTGATTCTTCAACTCTCCATCAGGATTTAAAGGTACCTATTTGCTTAAGGAATAGAAGCGTAAAGGTAACTATTTTATTGTATTCTTCTTCTTGACTTTGGAAGAGATCGCAACTGGGAAACTAGGATACCAATTCTGTCTCTGTTCTTGGTGAATTGAGACATGCGACTTTTGGCTGGGAAACTAGGATACCAGTCTGGCTGGGAAACAAGGATACCAGTCTGTCTCTATTCTTGGTGAATTGAGACAAGAGCTTTTTGCTGGGAAACAAGGATACCAGCTGGGATAATTGTTGTGTAAGGGTAGACTAGGAAACTAGGATACTAGGAACTCTTGTACACAAAATTATCATAGTGAAGTTGTCCATTGGATTGATTATCCAATTTGGACATCATGATTTTTTGCCTAATTGGGTTTTCCACGTTAAAATTGATTGTGTTCCCTTTATCTCTTATCTCCATATTATTGCTTTGAGTTTGATTTTAAATTTTGAATTATTTTATAAAACTCAATTCACCCTTCCTCTTGAGTTCATCTGGGACCAACAATTGGTACCAGAGTTGTGTTCTCTTTATTTTGCAGGTAACTCCTGAAGAGTAGATCTTAAGATGAACTCAATGGAGACAATAAGAGAAGGCTACTCTACCTAAAGGCCTCCACTATTCGAGGGAAAGTACTATAATTACTGGAAGAATAGAATGGAGATTTTCATTCAAGCAGAGAACTATCAAGTCTAGAAGGTAATTGAAAAAGAAGACTTTCAGATCACAAAGATGAAAGAAAAGAGAGGAAGAGTGTCAAAACTTGAGGATGAATATACTAATCAAGATTGGAAGAAGTTGGAATACAATGCTCAAGTCAATAGAATTCTTCATTGTGGATTAGGGACACAAGAATACAACTGTGTGATGGGTTGCAAAACTGCCAAGCAAATGTGGAATCTTCTAGAGGTAACACATGAGGGTACAAACGAGGTAAAACAATCTAAAATTGATCTCCTTATGCATCAATATGAATTTTTCTTTGTGAAGCCTAAAAAGTCTATTAAGGATATGATAACTCGTTTTACTAACATAGTAAATGAGTTAAATACTTTAGGCAGGGACATACAGGTTGAGGAGCAAGTAAGGAAAATTCTAAGGAGTCTCCCTAGAGAGGACTGGATGCCAAAGGTCACTGCTTTGCAAGAAACCAAATACTTTAAGACTTTCAGCCTTGAGCAATTGGCAAGATCTCTAATGACATATGAGATGCAACTAGAGTCCCACAGAAAAGAAGATGTAAGATTGAAGGATATAGGCATTGCTTTAAAAGCTCAATCAAAGGAAGTGAGTGATTACTCAGATGATGAGGAGGAGATTGAAATGCTTGTGCGAAAGTTCAAAAAACACTTAAAGAACCAAAAGTATAGTGGAAGCTCAAGTAATAAACAGGTAAAATCCAAAACTTTCTCTTCTTCAAGAACTGATTATAGTTGCTTTAGGTGTGGCAAAACAGGTCATATGATTAAGGATTGTCCTGAAGTAGAGTAAGAAAGTAGAAAGGAGAAGAAGGCTAAAGAGCAAAAGAAGTATGATAGAAGGAGTTCATGAAAGTAATGATGGTTGCTTGGAGTGATTCTGATTCAGAGGAAGAAGGCTCTGAAAACAGTGAAGCCAAGGCCAACATTTGTCTTATAGCTAGAACTGACTCAGAAGGTGAAGACACTGAGGTAAATTTTCTTGAGCTGAGATCTTCCATGCATTTGTTAACAAAGAAGCATCTATTGAATATGTTAGCCTTTGTAATAGATGAGTATTTAAAAATATGTGAACATAATAATGAGTTGATTAACGACTTTGGTGAATTAAAGAATGAGCTTAAGAAATTCTCTAAGGCTAATAAAGAATTGAGAAAAACAAACGAGAGCCTAGAGGAGGAAATCACTAGCCTTAAGAATATTGCTTCTGAACTTGAAAACGAAAATGCTTCTTTGGTTGTTAAATTGAAAGAGCATAAGAAAGAGGAATGTGTGAAATTTTTTGATGCTCTATTGGAAGAAAAAATTGAAAAGTTGGAGGGTGAGGTAGAAAAGTTGACTAAAGAGAATAAGGACCTCCAAAATAAGCTAGAGTATGTCCTTCGGACTCCCAAGGTAGATAGACTCAATCCTATTGACTGTTTAAATAAGAATTGTAACACATCTAGGCATGGGTTAGGCTTTAAAGGTAAAAAGAAATCTACCTGGAAAACAAAAACTAAGCATGTGGACTTGTATGAGAAAAGAGTGTGTTATCATTGTGGCAAGGTAGGACATCTTAAATTTGAATGCAAGAGTAGGATAAAAGTGATAAGTGCCTTAATTCAGTTAAATTCAAGTTTCAAATGCAGGCACTTATCTTTTGAATTCAATAACTTTGCTTATAAACTTGTCCTAAACCTAGTTAAATTATATTTATTACTTGTATGAATGTAGTTTTTATATTTTGGAAGATTAATCCAATCATGTTTTGTATTTTGATAGATTCCGTAGATTTCCGAGGCTTC
>PYAF01002289.1:35052-47079 GCA_007407185.1 Glycine tomentella
AATTTGGTACAATTAGTTTTTTTTTTACATAAATCTAAATATCATGATTTTATATATTGATTAACTTTCATTTCACTTTTCTTTTGTTTAATTTGTACTTCCTGATCAATGTTAAAGTATATTGCTGAAATAAGGGGTGAAAAGATAAAGTAATTAAGTTTACTTAGTAGCTAGAATTTGCCTAAAGCGCCCTTTGAAGCATTCTTTTAAGTCTCAACAATCATGAGAATATAAAAATGTATTAGTCTTTAACGAAGAGAAATGGTTATTTTTGAGAAACTTCCATAACAACCTTCGAGAAAGCAAGCATGGTTTCTAAGAAAATAATCAAGAGCAACATCATGCATGGATTGAGATCTCCATTGAATATTTATGAAAAAAGTTTGTTTCGGATTATATTTGGGACATATGGTAAATTGTTCAAACTTTTTTAGCCATCATCATACTAATAGTAAATCATCAAATTTGAACAATGTGCAACATTGTTCAAAGTTGATTTACTATTATTGTTATATCTAACCGCATAATTTTACCAATTTGTTATACTAGCAAATGATCCACTATATTGGGAAATAACGTACGTACATAGGAAAAGAGTGGAAAAGTGGTCCTCTAATCTAACTCCATGAATGAATATGGCCCTTTAACAAAATGTTAAAAAAGCTCAAAACCGTAGGCAAGCAAAGAGGCTCTTCCAAAGAGATGAATCAACAGTCAAAGTCAAACTGGTCACCATATTAAATGGAACCAGTTTCAAAGAAGCTGAATGAATGCATGGTGCCGCTTAACTATCAACCATGATAGAATCTAATGAAGGAAAAGAAAACAAAAAAGAAAGAAAGCAAGAAGAAGAAGAAAAGGAGTGAAAATTGAAGCAAGTTATAAAGGTAGAGGTAGAGTAGTATGGCCCCCAAAGATGATTTTGGTAACATATAAACTATTCATTCATGCATGCTCTCTCTAACTTTTGTGGTACTACGCCACCTTGCAAAGAGACGAAGCCAGCCTAGAATAACACCAAAATGGCGACAGTTTTCTTCATTGAAAAAGCACATCATTCTCCCCAAAATAGAGGATGACCATTTGCTTTGGAATGGCATAGTGGGGACCACTATACTACCACTTCACAGACACACTCCTTGGTATTCCTGTTTTCGTGCTTAACCCTAACCAATCTAAATTCCAACCCAATATCAAGTTATCTTCACCAATTTTCGTGTGATCTAATGAATGAGGACAATGAATACTCTTGAGAGTTTGATATTTTGTCCCATTTTTTTACAATGCTAACTAATATCTTAAGAATATTGTTCCTTTTTATTTGTTCACATAGAAGATAATTTGTTTTTACGTATTTGTCTAGTTTTTTTTTTTTTACAGGTACTAGTTAAGATCATGAGTTATATGTCAAGTATATTGTTTTGTTACATATAAGGAACTCTTAGGCACTAGTATACTATTCCACTATTGTAACACAATGTATTGCTATGCCACTATTAAAGAGATATAAAAGTAAATAATACAGAAAATTTAAAGTAAATGAGGACATTACCAATAAGTTGTGAGTTTGAGTGAAATTGGTTTTGATCTTTTTAAATAAGGTTGAGTTTGAATTTTATAAATAACAAAATGTAATTAAAAGGAGAGACAGAGACCTATTAAAGGTGGCGCTAATTAGATTTGTTGACAAAAACTAATCATAATAAATACTTCACATCAATATTGTGTTGACTTAAAAAATATAAGGAAACTAATTACATCTTTTATTTTATGTAGATACACTACTAGATTAAGTATACCGAAGAAGAAGAGAAACAAAAATAATACTATTTGTTAAGGAAAAAAAACTTTTGAGCTAATTAATGAAAGTCTTAAAAATACCAATTAAGAGTTAATAACAATTTTTGTTATTATAAATTATAATTAGAGTATAATATCCCTTTGACCAATATGTTAATGGTTAGAATTCTTCAAAAGATTTGTAATAGAGAAATAATTTATTATATCGAAAATACATAAAAACAAATATGTTAATATTTAATTGTAAGTAACTAACCTAACATTATCTTGGCCGATTGCAACTGGTTTTGCATTATTTTTATATATATGTTTTCAGTTTTTTTAAGTGCAGTATGTTTGGATTCAAGTTTTATGAATAAAAAAAATTAAAAATGAGATCCAATTATAAATGAATAAGATTTTCAAGATTAGTCACGAATAAAGTTAATAGATATTATATTGTTAGAAAATCCCACATCACATTCTCAAATTCTCGATTGCAACTTATATATTTATTGGACAACTCAACTTAATGTCAATTAGTTGAAGATAAAATCTAGCATGATATCAAAGTATATTCTTTTTATTGGTGAAAATCTAATACTCAACCAACTGAACTAGACATTACAAGAAAATAGGCTTTTAACATAATTTTTTTATATTTAATATCAATTTTTAACCGATGTTGAAATCACCGACGTTAAAAGTATCAACATTAACATCGGTTTTCATAAAACCAATGTTAACATACACTACACAACATCGATTTTTAAGAAAACCAATGTCGTATAATAAGCAATAAACAAAAAAATTGAAAAACATGAAAAAAATAACATCGATTTTTAGAAAAATCGATATTGTCATGTGTACCACAACATCGGTTTTTCTAAAAAATGATGTTGATTTATGCACCACAACATTGGTTTTTAGAAAAAGCGAAGTCGTATTGCAAAAAATGCAAAAACAACGTCGATTTTTGTCAAAACAGATGTTGAAAGGTGAAAAACAACATTGATTGTTCTAAAATTGATGTAGAAAGACCCTGAACCTTCTCGTTACCCTCACAACTCGGTGTCAATGAATCTAAAGTAAGACGATGTCGTTCTATTACCTTGATTGTTGGCAATGATCTCGACGCGATCATGTTGCCAGACACCAACATACGAGTACGTTGTTCAGAGATCAATTTCGATGGTTGGACCCTCTCCTTTGTCGGCCATGATGTTGCGTTTCGCTTCGTTTGTGGTGTTAGCGAGTGAAGAACAAAGAGAGATCTGAGAGAGAGAAGTTTGAAACCGCGACTGGGTTTTGAGATTGAGTGTAGAGAGGACGACAAAAGGAAAAAAAAGTGGACCTTATACTTCTGATGGCTAACTTCACGAATTTTATCAAATAAATTTTATGTAATGACGATTCAGGTCCACTTGCACCTCCTCCTCGCTAAGGCCATGCACTTCGTACCCACCCTTGCTCGCATCATAGAGTTGCAAGTGAGAGCGAGAGCTAGACTAACATCGAGAACGAGAGCGAGAGTGAAAGTGAGAGCGAAGGGGTGGAAGCGCCATGAGAGTGAGTTAGGGAGTAAGCTTGCAATGTGGAGGGTTTGGGCAACATAGTTCATTATAAAAGATCCAAACAACATCGACTTTTAAATAAAACCGATGTTGTTCACGCATTCGACAATATCGGTTTTTGAAAATCAATGTTAACTATTAACTAACAACATAAATTTTTATAAAATTGATGTTAATTATTAACTAACATCAGTTTTTCAAAAAATCAGTGTCAACGATATCCATTTATTTATGGAAATGCCACCAAGAGTAGTTTAACATTGATTTTTCTTATAATCAATGTTGAGTATATATTTTGTAATAGTAAGATTTCTTACTGGTATCAAAGTATACAACCTATTAGGCTCTTCAGTATTTTTTTTAGTATGATATGTTAGCAAGCACCTATATTCAATATTCCTTTATTAATATCTTAAGTACTAGTTAACAATTCTTCTTTCTTAACAGATGGCGTCGATAATGACGCAACTTTAGACAATCTAAGTCCGTTTTCCCTTCCCTTCCGGATCATGCTCTGGAGCTTAATTGAAATCTAGAATAATTAACAGTAACAGTGGCATATGTTTCAGCATGTTATATCAATTATCATATTACAATGCTGTTATTTCCATAGCAAGTGTGTGGTTGGTGTGTGGTACTATCTGAACTCATATAATTTATAAGATTTCCAGTTACTGTTTTGATCCTCCATCATGCCATCATACACGCAAAAACAAAAAGACAGCAGCATCTGATTATTCAAATACGGATTTGTAAAATGGAATATAAAGTTGTCATTTGTCAAAATATGATGTAGCCTACATGTTTGAGTAATATTTATACAGTAAAATAATTATTTAAAAAGATTAGCTACACGGTGCTTATATATATTTTGGAATTAATAAAATCGTTGGAAAATATTCAATTCCGATTAATTTTTCTCCCTAAGCGTGTTTTGCCTCAATGTCCACACATTTAATAACAGCTAGAGTAGCTTTTTAGCCACACAGAATGACACAAGGCCTCAATTATGGACTATGGTGATAGTTCATATCATATGGTCCCATATATGTAGATGAAATTGACATTCCTGAATGGAGACTACACGTGATCAGCATATATATTGTCAATAAATGGAAGCGCAAAAGAGAACTAACTGATAGTAATGGGACATTCAAATTAATTAGGAAGGGGGCATAAAAAATATGCAGGTACAATTTGAAGTACTAGATTGCTCTACCTGTTGTATAAAATCTCTTGATTTCTATATTTGCTCATCAGAGTCATAAAATCTTTGACTTGGTTGGTTATCAATGGACATATATGTGCCACAACTTTACTGTACTGGTACAAGAGTTGAATGGATCTATATAATTAATTGCTAGATCAAAAGCTCTTATATTAAAATCTCAATTGAAGTATATGCAAGGGTTGAAAATTGAAATCACATAAAACAAATAGGATTGGACTAATGGCACGGGACTTTTTTTGGGGTATTGTCATAATATTTTTGGTATTGAATGGCACGTGACTTTTGTAATTTTCATCAAATAATAAATTGAAACCAGTTTATCAAGGGTTCTAATTCAGCTGATTAAGCAAGATACGTAAATTAAATCTCCTAACACTGTTTTTAATTCCTGCCAATAAAAAAAAAAGTTAAACCTAGTTATCACCTATTATAAAAAATAAAATAAAAACAAAATAAAATGACCATTGGATCTCTTTTATCTCATTTATCATTTTTCCATATGCAATTCAACTCAACTCAATTAAGATTTCATTGTTTTAAGAAAAATACTTTTGTGTTTGATATTATAAAAATGATTTAATTAGTATGTACCCACAATGCTCGCATTTTTTAAAGTTCGAATCTTATCTTAATTACTTAATTTAAAAGTCATACATGCCATGAATTAAGATTAGTTTGTCAATATAAAAAATTGTACATTGACATCTATAGCAATTAAACTCATAAAAATTAATTAGATTAATTAACTTATTTTGACTTGCTTCAAATGCCACATTCTTTCATTATCTTTTCCACATTCTCTGCAACTTCAATTTTTCCAGCACTTACAATAATAGATGCATAATATGTATATATTACTCTTGAATACTGATGCCCGTGATACATTTTGAATTTTCTTTTTACTTTTTTATTTTATTTTACCAATCCGTTTAAGTTTTATTTTTGGTAGTTATCCAGTTAAGATTAATAACACATAATTTAAGAAATGCTCAAATCCTGAGTTAAAAAAAATGTTCAAATCCAAGGACAAGTAAGAATTTTAATTTTTTTTTCAGTGACGAAACACATTTTGTCATTTTTAGTGGACATGGACAACTAATGAGTTTATGTAAACGCAACCAAGGGTACCGTGTTTACGAAGGATTTGGTTATTTAGTTAATATAAGGTTTTGTCAAATTAAACTGGTAGGTAAAAAAATTGTGTAAAAAAAGGAGTTAAAAACTTAAATGAATTAAAACCAGAAAAGATATATATATATATATATATATATATATATATATAAATATATATATATAAACTATATAAAATGGAAAGACAAAAATGTTGCTTTGCAATACCCAAGATCTATCGACTGCCTAACTCAGATTCATACACTAGATACAAAGTCCATTTGAAGCAGCAATAAGAAGTTAAAAAAATTCTGCACCTAGTAATTAAGGAGTCCATGGCATCCTATCCTACATCTAAAGAAAATACACTGGCCAATTACACAGAAATTGACAAAATTCAAAGAAAACAATACAGCATTATGACTTAAGTGGCAACATAGAAACCGAGTCAGGCTCATGACCGTGAACTCTAAAGCGATAAATACATGTGTGTGAAGGGCTTCCATGGTTGGATGTAAAATCAAGCCTTACCGTGTTGATGACACCAGAAGCTGCTGAATTCAACACGTTGAATGTTTGAGCATTGCTCTTCTCAAGGTCATATGTAAATTCTGCCAGAAGATGCATCTTTTCAATTGCAGAATCAGCATTATGCTCCTGCAGCCAACCAGAGACCCTGCAGTCTTTAGGAGCACTTGATCTATCATATGCAACACTCTGTTGAACAGAAGAAACATCACTACTAGCATCTAACAATATTAAAAGATATGGAGAAAAGAGTGAATAAAAAGAAATGTGGCAAAACACTTGTACCAGAGAAATCAAGATAAAATTATCGACAAAATAATGTCCGTCATGAACAAAATACCAAATGGAATTTGAAGACAAGTTTATATCTTTAATATCGGAAAGTTTCTCAAAAGCAGTGTTATTCTGTTCAATATACACCACAAAAGCAGCCAAGTTTCTGAACCTATCAGAGTTATTCTATTCCTATTTGATCTGATTACTACACTCAGAAATGACAAGGTATGCTACAATGGCATCTATTAATCAAATTTTTAAACATTAATGCACCAAATAGAAACAGATAATAAAAACAAAGGATCATCACACACAAAATATTTGGGTTTTCATCAACTTCTCAAACTGAGAAACAAACCGAAGATATATATATATAAAAAAAAAAAAAAAAAAAAAAAAAAAAAAAAAAAAAAAAAAAAAAAAAAAAAAAAAAAAAAAAAAAAAAAAAAAAAAAAAAAAAAAAAAAAAAAAAAAAAAAAAAAAAAAAAAAAAAAAAAAAAAAAAAAAAAAAAAAACCTAGTTCAATCATATACCCACAAAAGCATACAGAGACACAACGAATAGGGAAATTTATGGTAAATCAATAACACATAGTATCTGGAAAAAATGTAGAGAAAACTTTTAATGAAGCAGGGAGCTTCAATGATCGATAAGTAAAAGTGAGGACAAATTTAACTCCTATAAATCCAGTTAGAAAAAAGCCAGAAAAGATCATTAGTAACTTGGAAATAACTGGTAAAGCAGTTCACTCTGAAATGATTATAAGAAATTCCAATGCTCTGACCTGCAAAAAACAGAAAAACAACCAACCTACCAATAAAACAACAGATACTTGGAAATAACTGGTAAAGCAGTTCACACAAGAAAGTTCATAAATCAAATTAATTTCAGATCTTTGTTGTGCATCTTAAGCGTTTGTTTAATATCTGATATAATACTCTAGGGAAATTCTCAACTTTTGAAATTTCTTAGATATAGACAAGAAGGTACATTAAATAAATGTAACATATATCCTCACCTCTGCATTAGTTTTATTGATTATTACAAAAACACATGTCCAAAGCAGAAATTTATCGTATTCTAAGAGTAGCAAACTAAATTCTAGCAGATGAAAAATTAGATGCAAAAACAAAAATATGCAGGTTGGATGAAAAAATATGCTAAAATTACACAGGCAACAGTCCCCACCAAAAATGAGAAAATATGCAACAAATTCATATTCATTCGCACCATACAAATATCAGATATACATGTGATACAGAAAAACAGCCATCTAGGCAAATCCATGTATCAATCGTGGTATCTTCCATAATAATAAATAAAATCCATCCCTAATGACCCCGTCCAAGGTAAAAACCCCTCTAGCAACTTATCTCTGGAATTGGTCATCAGAGCCTCATTAAAAAAAAATAAATAAATAACTTAACATCCAACACTAACTAATTCACAAAGTAGGACACAATAAATATAAGCACTACACAGCAAAATTCTAGTAGATCAGTACCAGATACTGAATCTTTTACAGATACTAGACCTAACAATGACCTAGCTGATGCAAATTGGTATCGACAAACATACAACATGGAAGCCTTTTTTCTTCTTACGAGACAAAAGTTTAAATACTTAACAACATAAGCCAAGCTCTTTAGATAATTATTGGAAAAGTTTGGAAACATAGTCACGTAATTCTGAAAACCTTGCGCTCTCTTGTCTTCCTTCACAGGTCCTAAAAAAAACAAAAGAAAATTACTGCTCTAAACATAGATGCTCTAGTTAGTTCTTCAAATTTTTTAATTCTCTAGTGTCAATATTAATTGATGCAATGGACTTTAATCTCTGCTGTCTCTATTATGAATGATAACAAACTGCTCATTTGATAGATCAAATCAAATAAACATGAAAGATAGCCTATCATTTACAGTGTATGCTTGCAGCACTATATAGGAGATATGAATCATGTTGTTAAACATGGCTCAATATCATTAGTGCAACAAACCATATCAAAAAGATGGCCAACCAAACATTACATTACACTTTCAAGGGAAAAACTATACAAGCAAAAACATGACATTCTCCAGTGTCCCCCATGACATGCACAATAAGCCTGATACTCTCGTGAATCAAACAGCCCATTAATTCTTTCTCTTATTATTTGTTTGATTTGAAAATCTGGCATACAGACTCCTAACAGCTAATAATCACACAAATCATAATCATAATTAATCACATTTAGCACTACTAGAATAAGTACAAAGAGGAAAACAACTATATCTTCTACAAAACTACACTGAAAATTTGCCCAAAATAGTTATACATCTATGTAATATATTAGGGTCTTAGCATAAAGTTATTTCATGGCACATCATGTACATTCATAAACTCAGTTTGCCACAATCAGACAACAGGCCAAGTATATAAACATGAGAACTGCATCATGTATATGCATAATCAAATTGTTGTATCAAACATCTCGTCTACTCTAAAATCAAGGAACAATACAAGAACAAATTAAAGAGTATACCATATATACCATACTAACTGACTGGCCTGAACACAACAATGTTTAGATTTAGAATTAAAATCCATCACCTTCGCTACATGTTCCAAGGTGACAGCCTCAGGAATGATGGCGGTGCGGAGCCTAATCTGCACATACCCTCTACTATTCTTCAAGGGGAAACACTGCCCAGGCTCACCAAAGCTTGGTTTCAACATCTTCTCCGCGTTGGGGTGGACACCATTTCTAGCAGACTTCAAGAACCAATTGCCCCTCCCCATATCAAACACCTCCGAATGCTTCACCACCGCACCACCGCTACTGGCAAGAGCATAATCCACTCTCCCAAGCCCATCAGCAGCATGCTTCTCAATCTCCTTCTCAATCACCCCTCTTGCAAACTCCCTTATCTCATCCAACCCACCACCCTCATACCCACTCCCCTTCGCACTCCTCACTTCGTCAACAAACTTCTCAAACTCCTCCTTTGATAACCAATCCTCCCCCTTCAACTCACTCAAATACCTCTCCAATTCCTCATTCTTTGCTTCCAATTTCTTCAACCCACTTTCCAAAATTACCCGTTTCTCCTCAATTTTATCATTCAGTTCCTTCCTTAACCCTCTAACCTCATCCTCAATCTTCTTATCCACCACATCAACTTGAACCTGAATCATCTTGGCTGTCTTCTTCAACAGCCCCTCCACATCCGAAATCCGGCCCTCGAATTCCGAAAACCCGACATACCCACCGGCCATGGCATCGCCGGATTTCAACGACATCCGCCGGATCAACTGGACCAGCCCCGCCAGCACCACCAAGAGCACCATATTCTTCCCGAAAATGCTCACCAACGTGAGCCACCGCGGCTTCTCGGCCTTCCCGGCGGGCTTCCGCACACGCCGCGGCGGGACCGACGCCGAGTTTCCGCCGGCGACCTTCTTCGCCGGAGCCAAATCACGGGGCATCCGGTCGAGGAGGGCCTCGCCGCGGACTGAGTGGTGGCTGAGGTCGCGCCCGGTGGCTACGGCGGTGGCGCCGTCTCCGGAAGTTGCGACGGCCGGGGAGACGGCGACGTCGTTGGCGAGGAGTTCGAGGTTGGTGGCGGTTTTCTTCTCGGTTGCGATCACCGGTCTCCGACGCGCCCCCGGGTTCGCCGCCGTGATGGACACCGTGGATGCCGACATCGGAATCGTCAAAATCCGCTTCTCAATTCAAACACCAAATTCAAAAATTATAAAAAAATATATATAAAAAAAAGAGAGGAAAATGATGGAAATGTTGGAAACCTTAAAAATAATGCCTGGTGGTGAAGGAAGAGCAATAGACTGAGAAAACGAAAAGGAAGAATTAAATTTCAGGCGAAAGAGAGAGCGTGTGTTTTACAGTTTCGTGTTTTTTATGAGATCTGATGAGCAACGAAATGAAGATGACGGGATTTGAATTGAATCTTTGTTTAAGTATCTCTGTTTTTTTTTTTGGTTTTTTCTTAGTACTTTTTGGGGGGTTATGAATTTTTGATTCGGAAAAGAGGGACAAAGCTGATGCGGGATAAGGGGTAATGCTTCATATAATAGCTAAATTTTCAACACACCATCATAAAGTAATATCGTATGGGTTAAAATTTTTGGGTTAACTTCCTACACCCGTTAAATTTCTAATACACCCAGCAGCTACTTGTGAATTACCCCAAATAGCCTTGCCTAAAATAATAAAAGAAAAGCTTTTTTTGAAATTCTAATACACCCAGCAGCATTCGAATCGTTTCTGCTTTTCCTCTGTGCTCTGCGTGTGCTTGTGGCGATTTTGGTTCAGGTGGTTCTCCTCTCTCGGGCTCTGGACAGCGGCTTCTGGTGGTAGGCGACGAAGGTGTTGGAGTTTTTCGGCGACGAGGTAAGTGCATTTCGTTTGGCATGTATACGGATTTGTAATCCGTAAGGTGTATGTTGTACGGATTAAGGATCCGTATTAAGAAATTGTAAAAGTGGGAGCTTTACGGATTGGCAATCCGTATGAGTCATACGGATTGCCAATCCATAATATTCATACGGATTGCCAATCCGTAGGATTCATACGGATTGCCAATCTGTATGAGTCCTACGGATTGCCAATCCGTATGACTCATACGGTACGGATTTGTAATCCGTAAGGTGTATGTTGTACGGATTAAGGATCCGTATTAAGAAATTGTAAAAGTGGGAGCTTTACGGATTGCCAATCCGTAGTATTCATACGGATTGCCAATCCGTAGGATTCATACGGATTGCCAATCCGTATGAGTCATACGGATTGGCAATCCGTATGGGTATTTGGTAAACTTTTTGATTTTTTGATATTTGAAGATTAAATGTGTGATGAGTGATGAATTTTTTGCATGAATGAATTGATTTGATTTAATGAATTGCTATGTGAAAAGCATGTTGTCTAATGGTATGGATGGACTTTGTAGATTGTTTTGAAGGTCGACATGCAATTTGGTTTGATCTATATTTGTTAGGTAATTTGAAATATCATGAGCAAATTGAACTGTTTAAATGAATTGTTATGTTAAAATACCAAATTGTCTAATAGTATGGACTTGGTAGAATGTTTTTGATCCTCCACATGCCTATGTTTGATGTACACGTCATATGTAATTTGAAATGTCATGAGGAAAATGATAGCCACAAATGAATTGTTTTGTGAAAACCATGTAGTCAAAATTGTAATGTGAAATGTCATGAGCATAATGGTATGGACTCGGTAGAATGTTTCTGATCTACATTTGGTAGGTAATTTGAAATGTCATGACGAAAAATGATAGCCACAAATGAATTGTTTTGTGAAAACCATATAGTCTATGTGAAATGTTATGAGCATAATGGTATGGATTTACTAGATTGTTTTTGATCCTCCACATGGCAATAGTTTCATGATCCTCACTTTGTACATAATTTGAATTGTTATGAGTAAACTGAACTGTTATTTGAAAATCATGTTGTGTAATGGTATGGACATGGTAGTTGGTTTCTGATCCACATGGGTATGTTTTA
>PYAF01002289.1:54207-80967 GCA_007407185.1 Glycine tomentella
GAAGATCATTGTTACTAACATGACAAGGTCGATAATGAAACCAAAGAATATTCTTCTAACTTTGAAGGAGCACAATGCCGATAATGTCAAAAATTTGAAGCAAGTATACAATGCAAGATATGCATATCGGAAGCGTACAAGAGGCAATAATACTAAAATGCAACAACTAATGAAACTTCTTGAACGCGACATGTGTATTCATTGGCATAGAGTGAAGGAGGAAGATGTTGTATGTGACTAGTTTTGGGCACATCCGGATGCAGTACAATTGATCAATGCATATCATATGATGTTCTGGATAGACAATACATACAAAACAAATAGGTATAGACTTCCTTTACTTGACATTGTTGGTGTGACACCTACTAGGATGACATTCTCAGCTGCATTTGCCTATTTAGAGGCCGAACGTATAAACAATGTTGTGTGGGCCCTTGAACGATTTAGAGGGATTTTTCTTAAAAGTTAATTTTTCCTTAAGGTCATTATTACAGATAGAGATTTAGCATTGATGAGTGCAGTCGAAACCATTTTTCCAGAGGCAACCAATTTATTATGTAGGTTTCACATTGGCAAGAATGTCAAGACAAAATGTAAAACTTATATTCGGCAGAAGAACGCATGGGATCATGTCATGGAAGCATGGGTATGTGTTATTGACTGTGCTAATAATAGCAATTTGATGATTGTGTTAAGAAGTTTGATGTTGCATGTGCACCATGGCCAACGTTTGTTGATTACGTGAAGGACACTTGGCTGAATCCACACAAAGAAAAATTTGTGATAGCATCGACAAACAAAGTTATGCATTTTGAAAATACAACTACATACAGGTAACTTCCGCATTTGACATTGGTTAAATTATCATTTGCATATGTTTAATGTCTTTGATAGTAATTGATCATATAATAAACTACAGGGTTGAGTCTGGCCATTGGACCTTAAAGCGGCTACTTCAGAACAGTCTTGGTGATTTGTACATTGTTTGGGATGCTATGAACAATATGATCACCTTGTAACATACTGAAATCAAGGCATATTTGGAAAGAAGTACACATGTGGTCGGGCATGTTTTTAAAGTTACATTATACAAGAGACTTATTGACATGGTGTCCAGATATACGTTAAACCAAATTGTTGTTGAGTATGAGCGAGTGCATTATGCATGCAAAAAACCTTCTCGTTGTGGATGTGTGCTTAGAACAACGCATGGTTTGCCTTGTGCACGTGAGCTAGCTAAGTATGTTATTGGGAGCATTCCAATTAACATCGTTCATATGTTTGGGCGGAGATTAACGGATGAGATGGAAGCCATATCTAACCGTTTTGAAAAGCTTGATTTGTATGGAAAAATGACACTAAAGATTAAGCTTAAAGAGATTGCGCACCCTGATCTAAATTCCATGTGCCCCCTGATAAGGTAAAAACTAAAGGTGCTCCAAGGAAGAACATCACAAAAGCACCAAAGGTCTACGAGAAGGGACCCGTCTTACTTTGAGTATGTGGATGAATTACGTTCTGTGCAAAATAGTTGTTCTACTCCAAAACATTCGAGTTCGTTATCTGATGCTGTAATGAAAAATCGGATTGCTCCTTTGCTCGATCATTTTCATCCCTTTATGTGCCAATTCATTGTGAACATCATTGATGTAAAAGCTTATGGTAATTGTGGGTATTGTGTAATTGTCGCGTTATTAGGTTATGGTGAATATTCATGGTCTTTGGTACGCAATCATTTGCTCAAAGAACTGGCATAATGGACTGATGAATATATAGCGTTGTTTGGTGGGATACAAAGGTTTGAAACCTTAAAGCGGTCTCTACTAGTTGATGAATTGTTCAAGGTAAAACATCGTTGTCTTTACTCATGTTTCGGCTTAATTTGTAAAGCACTTTGCATTCAATATACTTGCATTAAATATCTACTTACAAGTAACTTTTGATAAGTGGATGGATATTATTGATATGGGTCATGTAATTGCATCAAGATATAACTTCATCGTGGTCTCTCTTTCACTCCAGCAAAGTATGACGTTCTTCCCTCTAAGAAGCTAACCTCCTAGAGATCCCTAACCTCATTGCATTTTGTATATTGTTCATGTGTTTAGGAACCATTTTGTTCAGGTAAGGGAAAAATGTTTAGTTTTATAAATTCGGTTAATTGTGCCAAGTTGATGGTAATTATGTGTGCATTTGTTTAAAATAGGTTATATTGACAAACAATTGTCCTTTGCCGTCGACGACATTCTTGTGGGCTACTAACTGTACCAACCATGCTCAACAGTGGCCCAGTTATTACATTCATCGAATGCAAATGTATACTAAATTGATGAAGTTGAACACACAACATGTTGATTTAGGAGACATGTAGACATTCAAAGTAATAATGCATATGTTTTTAATGTGAAATATGCAATCATGTTTAATTATAAAAACAAGTTATGTCTGTTGTTGTTCTCCAAAATTAAACTACAATTACGCAAAATACGATTTCCAATACATAAATGTCAATCACAGTGACTTCAATCGTGCTCACCCGAAGGCCTTTTATGCATATGGTGTCTTGGTTGTCTAGCTCGAGTGTAGACAATGGCGTCGTCAGTGACACCGTGGGGTATCTGAAGTAGTTGCTCTGTCATGGAGTATGCATCTGTGCCCTCTGTAACCATCCTCATGTCCAGCATATGTTGCAAGCCCTCAGCCAACCGTTGGCACACAGCCTGAAACAAACACAATATTAATCACTAGGTTATGCATCACAATAATAAAATGTTTAATAAATCTTAAATTATTAAATTGCATCCTTATTACCACTCCATGAGCTGGCCCTCGTTCACATACAGATGTTTGGGACACTAAGTGTGTCTGCGATTTTGTAACATCATCATTCAAATGGATCGGGACTGGTGTAGTTTGAGCAATTGGTGGAATATGTGAACGGGCCTCCTCATACTGAGACAGAGTCATGAATGGGTGGGAAATTCGGTAGAACCACTCCATATATCCAACAACACATTGACTTGGAGAATCAACCAAGTCTCTGGTTGCTACAACGTATTCAGAGAAGTTGACCCTGTCCTCAACATCTTCAATAGAGGGAACTTCAGACACAAGCAGAGGTGGAATGTGTTGAACATAACCAAACTACCTAACTATCCTCTCAGGAAAATGCCTAATAATGTGAGGACCTCATCTAAGGAAACTCGAAAATAAACTAATCAACTTAAAACTCCCTTTGGGCACGATGCTCCACGTAAGATGTCCAATAGATGCCAAACGGTGTCAACCTATCTACACGTTTACGATAGGTACTCACTGGTAAAGCCTTCACACTCTTCCAACAGCAGGCACAAGGTAACCTCTCGTCATACTAATCGTCTACAATCACATTTCCTAAACTAGGAAAATGTTCATATATCCAACACTAGAAATTGAAAACGATTAAAGTTAGCAACACATACAAAAATGTAAAACACACACATACACGACGGTTTATCCATTACACAATTGAAAATATATCATTATCTGTAACAAAGTAATATATCCAGCAAGATGTTTCCCAGTGCTTACATGCGTAACTCAAATTAACATAAATGTGCACAAGAGCAGCCACACCCCACGAAAATCCAGCAGACTGGTCTAAGTCCCAGAAAGCCTCTAAGAATACCACACCTATATGTGTGACACTCTTGTTAGCAAACAAAGTGCAGCCAACAAGATGTAGTAAATATACCCTAGTGGCTAATATCCACTGCCTGGACTGACACTTTGCATAATACAACTCCCATAGCCATGATATTCTAACATATGCCCCGTGGCACTGTAACGTTTCAACTTCAGCTTCTTCTACAGTGACATCCAACAGCTCCACCAACAAGGTAATGGCCTCCCCGACGTCAATCTGATCGTACGCGTGAAATGCTCCCATGACAAGGATATGCAACAATGATGACAAAAACTGGATGTTTCAGGGTTCCATCTCTCAACAAATGTAGATAGCAACCCTCTATCCACAGTCTCAACTAAGCAAACAATCAATGGAGTTAAGCCTGTGGCACCCACTAAACCTCCAATTTCAGCTACAGGCTTCCCAAATTTAACAACCTTACATCCATGGGAAGCAAGCTTTAACTCTAGACGTTCCTGCATTGAAGAAATCAATTGGTTTACATTGATGGATAAGCAAAAATAATACACCTTGTACTACATAATTGATCATATTAATACCTCTCCTGCTGAGACTCTAAGAGCCACATGATCGGCGAACTCAGTCAACACCGAAGAGTCTTCCGATCCTCCTGGAAAAGATTCACACTCAATTTCACATCCTCCATCACAGGTACATCATTCTCCACACATGTTTCCTGAACAGGAGGATCCTCAAGAACATCAACACGTGCCCTTTGACGACAAACAGATGTCGTAGGCCTACGCGCTCAGGGGCTTCACCATCATTACCTCTTAAGGGATTTCTACCCAATGCTCGGTTGACAACTCTTCCAAGAGCTCGACACAATTCTCTCGTCTTAGCCATAATCTGTACAACATTTGTTTACATGTTACTCTATCACTTCAAACCAAACCACACCAACAACAACACTCCAAACCATTTAAAATCATACACAACTTCATTATTATTAACAAATTCAACAACTTTGATTCACATGCATTCAAATATTACAAATACAATTCTAACCAAACCAACACATTACGGGTTCAACACATTAATACTCACCTTACAAAGACAACTCTAACCAAACCAACCTATAATGGGTTCAACAATTTTGACTCGCATGCATACTTACATTACAAAGACAACTCTAACCAAACCAAACTGTAACAGGTTAAACTCCTTTGATTCACATACATATGAACCTTACAAATACAATTCTAGCCAAACCAATCTACAATGGGTTAATCTCCTTTGATTCACATACATATTCACCTTACAAATAAAATTCTTACCAAACCAATCTATAACGGGTTAAACAACTTTGATTCACATATATACTCACCTTACAAATACAATTATAACCAAACCAATCAATAACGGATTTTCAATTCATATTATAGACACATGTAAGACAACCAAAATGCTTATAAAAGCCAACCAAAATGCTTAAAATCCAAATAGACCAACAATTCATGTCATGGAATATTCCTAGCTTATTTATTTTTAATTTATTATTTTTAAAACCTAAAAATACTCATACAGATTCGTCAATCTGTATGAGTTTTACGGATTACACAATCCGTAAGACTCATACGGATTGACCAATCCGTATGTGGCATACGGATTACACAATCCATAAGACTAATATAACATTATATCAACTAGCAATGACATGACCAATGTTGGGAATGGTCATCCACTTTGCTTTGGGTATTGGGCCATGTTCAACATACAAAGAGGCTATTAATTCCAATTGTCTTTCTTTTGAGCCAAATAATTGAACATAGAGATAGTGTCATGTTTGAAGTTCCCAAACCAAATCTTGGCTAATGAGAGACCGAGACTTCTCACCCTAGCCTAGCAAAGTTGCAATTGTCCTATAACCATAATTTCCATCCAGTGTGACATCTTTATGTTCAGAATGTACTGTTGCAACTGATCAGAAATTCATCCATATAATGATCCAATTTTGTCTTCTTCTTGTCACGATTAACCTTGCGAGCCACACTTAGAGTTCCCGAACTACCAACCATTGTGATCATTTTATTAACACGCTCTCACATTGAATATTCATGTTTGGTAGTTTTCACATACTTCAGTGCAATTTTTATTTTTACTTTCTCTGGAGGGGGAAATATTGAAGTGGTATCAGGAAATGCATGTTTACAGGCTTTAGTCTTCAAGGTGATTTTACCGCACATGTTTAATTGTAAAAATCTTTTAACAGTGCATCAACCTCGTGTGTTAGGGTTAAGTCCCCCTAAAAAGTCACTTGTGTTTTCTGATCTACGAATGGATAACATCTTCTAATGTACATAAATGGACTTCAAGGGAATGGAACCATATATACTGATAAATTATTTAAGTTCAAAAGCACATGGTAGACCATGAATAACTCTAAGTGTGCAACCATGTGCAACCACAAGTAGAACTATTAGTACCTACAGTGTCAACTTGTGAAAAATGATGTCTTATGATTCTCTTGATACAAAGTTGCATAACTTCTTATATACCGGGAAATTAAACCTATGCTCAACCATATTTATGCTTTTTCTGAAATGAAGCATTAATTGTCCGTAAGACAAGCATGTAATTCATTGTATCCCAAGAACTACACAAATCTCCCATGCTATCATGAAGAAACCTCTTTAATCTCACATGTGCATCTTCAATCCTATTATGTAGCAAAATGAAATGTTAAAAATAATTTTAATTTAATAAAATGAAATGTTAAAAAAACAATGTCAAATAATTTATATACCTATTTGTTGTTGTGTTTCCAAGATGCATCACCCGATCAACCCATGCTTGTACAAAATTCTCCTTAATAGGCGTCAACCATGTATTTTGGACATAGTCAACAAATACTTTATAACGTGTGCACCGATTTGTAAAGGTTTTCAAGCATTCATTATATGATTCTTCATTCAAAGACTGCAACAATAGTTACCAATCATCCATGATATTTTGCTACTCTCTAGCCTTATCACAAAGATTTTGCATTTTGTGCTAACATTCTTTGTAATGTGGAACACACATAACAAGTTGGTTGAAAAAGGAAACACAATCTCCAATTAATTCATGAAAGCAAGATCTCTATCACTTACAATAACCTGAGACAACACATCATATTTCACAAACAATCATTTCACCTTGCTTAAAGCCCATTCAAAATTATTTGTTCTCTCATAACTTAAATAAACAAAGGCAACAACGAAAATCATGTTTGTTGACGTGATACCAACAATTTTTCCAATAGCGGAAGACGATACTTGCTTGTCTTGTATGTTGTATCACAAATAAACATTGTTGGAAAGGAATTCAGGAGTTTGATGAAATCTGGATGTGCCCATAGTATATTTCTAATGATATTTTTATTGTACAGTCGTCTAAACTAGTAAACATATTCACCGTATTCATTGGTCCAACAATGTTGTATTTTCATTCTTGGCCCCATTTGACCCCATTTGTTCATGACATTTTTTTTTGTTCATTGTATATGATTTTGATGGTGCTAACGTTTGTCTGGTCTTGATCTTTGATTGTCAATCAAATTTGACTAGGTTTTACCATGTTTTTGGTCAATTGGTTAACCATAGTTTTTTCTTCACTACTTAAACAACCAACATATGAATGACTAAACAGTGTTGACATCACTTTATGAATGACCAACATATGAATGACACTGATATGTATTCGCAACCTAGCTATCATAACTTTATGATTATGGAAACCACATTCTACAGTAACTCTCCATCCTATGGTTCTCACAAACCTCCCTTTTAATTTAAGGGGATACCCAAATTATATGGTTCTAATGGACTTGCACACCAACTTGTGACTGTTTGTAGTTCTCCCCCCCCCCATTTTCGCAACCCAATATAACATATTTTTTTTACTTACTTCTGTCTTTTGAATCACAAACCTGTGCTCTTTTCGCAAACCTCGAGCCTAATTTAAGAAATCATCACAGTCTTTAAAAACATAAAAGAATAAATAAAAAAATATTCAATAAAAAAACACAAGGCTTCACAAAACACAGACCAATAAAAATCATGAAATATACCTCACAAGTCATGAAATAACTAGAAAAATCAGGATACCTAGGTTGCGAATTCAAATCAGTGTCATCGCCACCCAGATTTTCATCATTATCATTCCTTATACCAGTATCATGAGGCTCAGCTCCATATAAAAGGAGGGTTGGTTAAAGAAACCTTAGCTTCCATCATCCAGGTGACATTAATATATTTCAATTTACTGACCTAGACAAACAACACAAAAAAATTGGTTATTTTAAAAAAAATGTTTATTGCCTAATTTGTAGCTTAATAGAATCACAATTTCATTATGTTACAAGTTTTGTTACTCAACAAAATTGTGATTCTTTTGTGCTAAAAATCATGAAACACAACGAAATCATAATTTTGTTGCGTTACATGAGGTGCAAATTTGCAGCATAACAGAATTGTGATTTTGTTGTGTAATAAAAACTACAACACATGATTTCATTGTGTTACCAAAAACAGGAAAAATGGAGTTTGGTTCCGTTGTATTTACAAAAACAAAAAAAAAATACCTCAACAATGGAGAGCTGCGTGAGTGAAGAGAGGGAAAAAGGAAAAGAAGGAAGGAATGAATGAAGAAAGGAAAAGAGGAAATGGTAAAAGGAATGAAGAAAGGGAAGGAGGAAATGGTAAAAGGAATGAAGAAAGGGAAGGAGGAAAGAGTGGTGGGTTGAGGAAGGGTGGTGAGAAAATGCTCAAAGGTTATTTTGATCTTTACTTTTGGCTGGTAGGGCCAAGAGCAATTTTATAGGGCCACCAGTAGTTCCCTATGGGAAATTTCTTCATGCACTCACCTTTTTGCTACAAGCACCTCCTAAAATTTTAAGAGAAAAGAAACCACCATGACAGTGGTGCTGTGTTTTTAGTAAATCAATGTTGCCTATGCACTTTGCTTCATTTGTAAATTTTCCTTTTAAGCTTATTGGTTATGGGTGCATGCCAACTTTCAAACCAATTGAAAATAGCAACATAAAATTGTTACCAAATTCCACATAAAACTTATAAATCTGTTCAAATTTAACATAAAACTAAAAAAGGTTCTTATTTGAAGTTTTATTTTATATGCAAAATGATAAAGGTTTAAATGAGTTTTGGACAAAAGCATATCTTTATAAATTTCTACTGGTTTGTTATATTAGAACAAAACTTTCAAGAGGGAAAAGAAAGACGACCATGAATGTTGTACTAATAACACATTAATATTTTTTTTAATATTTATATTTTAGCTTCAAACAATTATCTAAATTTAACAGTATTCATTCAATTAATGAAATACTTGCTAGTGGACGATGTAACACTTGTCAATTGAATATGATATTGTTGATACTAATTTTTCTTAACATTGTACAAGATTTGATTTAGTAACCATGTAAATAATGGATATTGCAACCTAAAAATGATCACGATATATATTTGATTTGATTTCTAAGGTAGCTAAGCATTCAAAACTAATGAATATTGCAATGAAACCTAACAACTTCAAATATAAATCTGATGTGATAAAGAGGTACCAAGTAAAATAACCCCATGAATTCCACCGAATGTATGTGGATTGTGGACCATTTCATTTCTTCAAACCATGATGTTTATATTCCTTTTTGGAAATGCAAAAGCTACACAGAAAAAAAACTACGTACTCCATTGTTCGGAGGCTCCAAGCTATGCGCAGGTACACTACTGGAAAATAGCAAAACAACGACGGTTCTAAATCCCTTACGAAGACGGTTGTACAACTGTTGTTGCGTTTGTCATCGAAAATCATAAGATTCGACGACGGTTGTAAAAAATGTCTTTGTTGACCATATTTTTTTTTGTTACATGCTTTCAAAGACGATTTTTAAGTAAAAATGGTCTGTTTGTTTATATACAAAGACAATTTTTCCTTCGTTGATCTTTTTTTTTTCTAACCTGCCTTCGAAGACGATTTTTAAGTCAAAACTATTTTTGTTTGTTTATATACAAAGACGATTTTGCCTTAAAACCGTCTTTGTTGATCCTTTTTTTAATAAAATGATTTTGAATACGATTTTTAAGTCAAAATCGGGTTTTTTTTGTTTATATACAAAGACAGTTTTGCCTTAAAATAGTCTTTGTTGATCCTTTTTTATAAACGCTTTCGAAGACGATTTTTAAGTCAAAACCGTCTTTGTTTGTTTATATACAAAGACCGTTTTAACTCAAAACCGTCTTCGTTGATTTACCTCAAAATCGTCTCTGATTGTTTATATAAAAAGACGGTTTTGCATTAAAATTGTCTTTATTGATCCGGTTTTTTTTAACATGCTTTTGAAGACGGTTTTTACCTCAAAACCGTCTTTGATTAGTGTAATTTTGTATAAAAAAAAGGGTTGAAGACGATTTTTAGGAATAACCGTCTTCGAATGTGAACATTATAAGACGATTTTTCTAACAACCGTCTTAGATCAGCTTTTTTTTTTTATAATAATTACACTCATCTAAGACGGTTGAATAAACCGTCTTAGATGAGTATAATTTTTTAAAAAAAATATTAAAAGAATGGCTAGAGCTTACTTATTGTTGTTAACTCTTATATATATACATATGGCTTCTATAATTAAGTAGCATAAATGAAATAATAAATTATATTTATATAAGAAAATTAAATAATTTTGATTAAAAATGTGAGAAAAAGTAAATAATGCATGTTAGGGAGAAAATTAAAAGTAGTGGTCATTATATGAAAATGGTGATCAAGGTATTAGAAAATCTAGACAAAAGGGATAAGCTATAGAGAAGCTAGAAAGGACACATAAATATGAAAGAAGCTAGAAAGAATTAAATATTCATCTCAATTTATGTTAGGTCACGTAAGCTAGAAAGAAGCTAATCCAAATTGGACCAAAATTATAAATCTAGAAGTGCTTGGCCAGCCACATTCCATTCTATACCAACGTTGTTCGCGTACACCCTCGTGGCCCATGAATGACAAAAGAGAAAAAAACTAAGTTATTGGAACATCTTGACATATCAAATAGGAAAAAATAAATAAATAAATTCCTAGGAAAAAAAACTCTATATGATCTTGAATGAAAAAAAAAAACTCTACATGATCTTGAATGGAAAAAAAAAAAAAAAACATCATGTTGGCTTCAACAATCAACACAGACCAAATTCTAAACATTTTTTAATGGTAACAAAAAAATGAAGAGTTTTTTTGTGCAAGGGTTGAAACAAAAAAAATGATGTCGAGGGTTGGGAAAGTTTTAATTTAACCAAATAATAAAAATAAACTAATCCAGCAAATAAAAATGTCATGAATCATTGATCCAAAAGCCTAAGCTACTGGGTGAAGACACGTGAATGGTTTTTATAATATATTTCTAACATGCTCCTTGATGCAGGAGGCCAAGTAAATGACTTAAAAGTATACAAGGCATTCAAGCCAAAAATATTATTTTATTTATATTTTAATTTAGAATATAAATTCAGGTTAAGTGAGAAAACACCTACCTCAGCTATCCTTCTTGCACTATCTTGAAGCTATTGCAGAGACCTTGCAAGCTCTGTTCTTAGTTGTATCCGTAGTAATTTCTCATTTTCAACTAATCTTTCAAGCAAACACTAAAATTTTGCAATGCCAGAGAATGCAACAATTTCAGTTTTGGATCTCAAATTACTACAGGGTTCTAATATATGAATAAGAAGAATTTGGTTATATAACTATTGATGAGGCATCAACATCTTTGTTAATAGTTAATAAACAACTATTTTCTTTTCCAGATAACAATAATACAACTAACAATTTTAGGATAGGTTTATTTTCCAGCATGGTACTAGAGCTGCACTGACTTTGGTTTGAAGATTGAAGGCCAAATGCCTAAAAGCTTATAATTAACACTCAGATGAAGGCCAAATGCATGAGGCCAAAGGAAAGCTATAAATTAATGCATTTCAAAACCAACCTAAACACCTAAACTCGTATTCTGTGAGCTATAGGGCCTGTTGTAGTAAATCTATTCATACTTTCGCATACTTGGATCATAACTAGACCAATGCCTAAAATCCTTAGAATAAATAAATTTTCCATAAGCTCATATGAACAGGATTATTGCCTCATATTATGCATAAATTAAAAAAATGAATTATACACCAAAGAAGAGGAGTTTCGATTTGAAACACCAAATTAACTTATGCACAAATAAAAAAAATGAACTTATCCACTCCTAATTGTTTTTCTTTAACCTTGCCTAGCTATAACTAGTCTTGGTACTCAAAAGTTTTATAGGAACCTAATTTACAAATGTTAAGAAACTACATTTATCTTTTTTTTAATCACTACTACAAAAGCGCTTTTTTAAGACAGTTGTTTTACCCATCACTACTAGGGTTTTAACATCGCTAGTTTAACATCAGTTATTGGGAAAACCGATGTCAACGAAAATGCGGTGGCAAATTTGTAAATAAATGGACTTTGTTAACATTGGTTTTAAGGATTTTTAACAAAACCGATGTTAACCAAGACCTGTTAACATTGATTTTTAAGATTTGAAAGAAGAACCGACGTTAACAAAGTAATGTTAACATTGGTTTTCAAGATTTTAAAGTAAAATCGATGTTAACCATGTACTGTTAACATCGGTTTTCAAGATTTTTAAGAAAACTGATGTTAAAACAAGATAGTTAACATCGGTTTTGTTATGGAAATCGATGTTGTTATCATAAAACCCACCCCCAGGGACTAAACCCTTCACTCTTGCGCCTGTATCTCCTGTGAAAAGCTCTCACCCTTCACTGCTCGTAGGTTCTGTGTCGCACCAACCTCTTCACTGTCACGACGCTTCCAGTCTATACCCTGCACTGTCACCCACTGCTCCTACCTTCGTTGTCGTCGTTGTCATTGTTGGTTCCAGGTTCCAGTCACCATTGTCGCTTCCAGTCACCACTGTCATTGGCATTGTTGGTGTCTTTCTGAGGTCGCAATTGTCGGCGCGCAGCTCCCATAAGGTTAGCATTCCTCTGCTTCCATATATTAGTTGGTTTGAAATGGAACTGAATCATATGAAATGCTCTGTGGCTCATTGGCACCAGCTCAACACCGATTTCATGATTTTGATATGTTTCCATAAATTAATTTGTTAATGTACCTTATTTGATATCTTTAGGTCTATGTTGAACAAAAGGTTTAAGAAAGTAAAGATGAAATTTGTAAAGAAACCATAGTGCTTTAGGTGTATGTTTTGTGGGTTATTTGTGGATTTGAGTTTTCTGTTGTTGGTTATGGTGAAGGGATCAGTGATGGGTTGTAATATATAGGGCCTTTTTATGTGTGAACATCTCGAGTATATAATGGTTAACACATACTGCTCTTGAGGTAAATCTGGAAGAATGTAGGACTCTAGATAAACAACAAGAGAGTTGTTGGGATAACCATTGTGCTTTGTTTGTCACTGTTGAGGATTATTAGAGGGCCCCTGAGAAAACCAATAAAATAAAGGCAGAAGCAGGACTATACTAAATCGATGCTATAGATGTTGTAAGATCATAAAGCCTATAAGGTTACTATAACATACAAAATGAATATAGCATAGTACTTAAGGAACAACGCAGTGAGT
Source organism: Glycine tomentella (assembly GCA_007407185.1). Taxonomy (NCBI): domain Eukaryota; kingdom Viridiplantae; phylum Streptophyta; class Magnoliopsida; order Fabales; family Fabaceae; genus Glycine; species Glycine tomentella. The sequence continues at coordinate 67,521 of PYAF01002289.1, forward strand.
AGTTGTCATAACATAAACAAAAAGAATAAATACATATATACTAACAAAACAAGGATATGAGAGCCATTCAAATTAGACTTTGAAGTTGTTAATAGAGTGTTACATTGAACATGTAGGAGGTCCTTGACATGATGGTATAAGGTAAAGGTAAGGGTGAGAAATGCTATGAAACTAGTGCGTGTAGTCATTAATTAACCAATTGTTTGCATGTGGTTCATGATTTTCTTTGATGGTATATGATTAATTGATCAATGTAGTTAAGCCACCTTTAATCATAGTATTCGATAAATGGTAAGTGACTAACCAAATGTGGAGGCCGTGAACGAGGAATGTCATGCAATTGTTCACAAAGTGTTGAAACACTATGCATAGCATAATAAGAGTGAGCTACTTCTATAGTATATTGTAATCTAAGCTTACATAATTAAGACGATGGTGTAGGCACAAGGCCCTCCTAACTCCAAAGCATATAGTCAACCCCATCACATTCGCATGCATCCTCACAGCTACATCTAGCTATATGTCTAATTAGCCCGTACTACTACATACCTTGATGTGAACCATTCACTAACCCAAATTGTAATGAAAATGACTACCTAAGTACACGCGTGCACACATTCCTTGTATCTCAACCTTACTTTTCTTCTACCATTGCCAATTACGTCATTCTTTTCACTGTTCTTACTTAAGTCCTTCAACTACTAGAAAATGAAAATCTACCATCTATGGTATATAGCCGTCTACCCCCTCTATGATAGTAATTTAGAGTTCTCTTTCATATCATCCATATAAATAAGAATAGAAGCCAGTTGGTTCTGTCTCAACTTAACCCATCATGATATACAATTGGAGAGAGGCTTCACATCTCCTTAATTTACTCAATCTATGGCAATCATAGTTTGTGTACTAAAAAATTGGTGAATCAGAAGATTGAGGAATTAAGACTTTAACTTGGCAATTCAACCAAACTTGTAAATACAAGTTTGGAGGAGAGCTAGGAGAATTCAAAAATACTTTTAACATCTCCGTTATACAATTGTGGATTTTGTAAGTCACTTTCAATTGACTAGTATTACTTGGTGAATTGTTTTATGTTGTTCCATAATTGACTTTATTTTCACGGTACAATAGGCATATGAATGAATTAAGCCTGCAATCAGATCATGCCAATGTGTATGGATTCCTCGAGCCACAGTCCATACAGAGATCTGGCCAATCTCAATTTCAAATCGAGGACTATATGAAGAAATGGATGCAGAGTTCACAGAAACATATCTACCTTGCACCGTATTTGAATGGGTAAGTATAAATGAGTATCACAATTTAATTAATGTATGCAATATAATAACTTGTTTTTCGACAATGCAGTGCACATTGGCAACTAGTAATTATATGTCCTAAGGCCAATGTAGTCGTCTGGTTTTGTTCGTTGCATAACAGGCCTGATAACTACCTTAAAGGAATTATTAACAAGTAGGTTGTAATTTGCAACACATTTATGTTATTTCTATGGCATGAATATGTTAATTGTACACTATGCATGCATGTTTCTCTTAAGCAGTGCTTTGAAGGGAGTCCTTGACACTCAAGGAAATAAATCAAAGGCTACTACTAAATGGATTGCGCTTAAAGTAAGTCTTCTAATAAATCATGATTTATGTATTGAAAAATATTTTTATTACTATTTACACTAACAATGGTGTTAACTTTGACTATGTTTTTCAATTTAGTGTAATAAGCAAAAAGGAAGCACTGAGTGTGACTATTATGTCATGCATTGAATGTCGACAATGGTCCAAGGAGGCTTCTCAGATAACTGGGACATGGTAATTAATTGTCTAATTCAAAACTAATTCTTTTTTACTTGTTTTTGTTTTGTACTTATTAAATTATGTTTTCTTATGTCATGCAGTATTTCACTGATGAAAGACCATTAGAAGCCGACACCTTGAATGCTATTAGGGTTCAATGGGCGAAGTTTTTTCTGGAAAACCGATGTTAACTTGCACACTTTCAACATCGTCTGATTCAACATCGATTCAAAACCGATGTGGAATGTAAAAAATAACCGAGTAGAATGCTGTTTTTCTAGTAGTGCATACAAAAACGGTTCTTGAACCATCTTTGTAACGAACGTCTTTGAAAGTCTTACCTTTCAAAGACAGTTATTGAACTGTCTTCATAGACAAGGATTCTAAGACGGTTGCTTTAGAAAACCGTCTTAGAAGTCTTTTAAAAAAAAATTAAAAGATGAAATCTAAGACGGTTCTTCTGAAAACCGTCTTAGAATGTCACAATTATAAGACTATTTTAAGACATAACCATCTTAGAATGATTATATTCTAAGACGGTTTTCAGAAGATTTTTCAGAAGAATCGTCTTAGAAATAACTTTTTTTTAAAAAAATAAATTTAAATTAAGACAATTTTTCCTAAAAATCGTCTTAGAATGTAGACATTCTAAGACGGTTTTAAGGAAAACCGTCTTAGTTGAACGTATTTTTTTTTTAAAAAATAAATAAATTTAAACTAAGACGATTTTTCCAAATAATCGTCTTAGTTTAAATTTATTTAATTTTTTTTACAAATAGTTTTTCTTTCTAAAAATCAATTTATTATTTTAAAAACTCTTAAGCATTAAATAAAAATAAGGTTATTTTTATATGGAAGCAATGAAAACAATAAAAATATGATTACTGTATGTAAAATATACTCACTGCTCTTCCAAATTTAGAAACATCTTCAACCTTAGCCTTTTGATTATCTGGAAAACCTACATTTACACATAAGAGAAAAAAAACATAATTAATAGTTTGTGTTGCTTTTTTAATTTTTCCTGTTGTGCACAACACACTGACCAATATCATCACTCATAGACTCTTTCTCACAATATCCAACGTTGTGGGTCACACTCTCAGACTCTACAACATACCTTTATAAGTCTTTAAGTGTGGCAGGAAAAACGATTTCACAAAAGAATTCAATTGCACGTGGCACACAAATCATAACTTTAAGCCTTTGATATAAAAGCTTTTCATACAATTATCAATTTATCTTTTACATAAATATTTTGACTAGATTAAAAAGGAAAAGTGTCTAAAATCTTATTTCTTTTACTCTCTAAATTTTTTTAAAAATTGCTTTTAATTCTAAACAAGAGCTTCAATGTCATTAAACTAATATTAATTATTTGATATAGATAAATATATAATATCTTTAATATAAAATTTAAAATTGAAATAATTATTACAATATTATACAATTTGCAAATAGTAGAGTAAAAAATTAAATCACCTGGCAACATAGAAAACAACATTTTCAATCATGAGTAATTTATTAGCACATCCAATGGCTAGGGCACCACCCGAACCACCTTCTCCAATAACTATAGATACAACTGGCACCTTCAGACCAAACATGGATGTCAAATTGTGAGCAATCGCTTCACCCTGCAAGCATGAAAATCAACAAATGGGTTAGCCTTGTAACAGAAGAAAGCCAAAGAATCTTAGAGAACCTAACTAGCTAAATACTTGTCCTAGTTCCTCTGATTTAAGGTCAGCATATGCCCCAGGCGTGTCAATGAAAGTAACAATGGGGAACCCATGATGATCTGCATATTCCATCAAGCGAAGAGCCTTCCTATAACTGTTTAAATTGGAAATTTACCAATTGAACATGTAGCTTCTACGTGAGAGCTGAATGTTTTCTTTAGTATTTCTACCCTTTTGGTGACCAATGAACATGTAGTTTCTACCATCTATAGTCCCAAGATCAATAACAATAACAGGAATATGATGTGAGATGGACAATTTTGAATAGATGAGGAACATATAGGGACCATCTCAAGCCAAGAATCCTCAGACAAGGTATTGAAAAAAATACTCAAACTTTGATGTTACCTTAAAAAGAGGGACAAAGCTAAGTAGTAAATAAGGTGCATTCATAATTATATATATTAATAGTAATAGTAATATGAAGATAGTTGACAGGAATACTTACATGGTCCTCAAAATCTAGGGTTGCTAAATTGATACACAAAGGCTTTAGTGCCAAAAATAAAGCCTTGATGCATGTCTTAACTCCAATAACAAGAAGTCATAATAATGAGTTTAAGTAATAACAAACAAGTTCTGACATAGAAGCTCAATACTTCAAGTAGTCATCAAAGTATGAGAAGAAAAAAACTCCCTTTTGAGGAATTTAGAAAGATCAAACTCACTAAAAGGAAAGCTCCTGCCAAGTTCAGTACAATCTGTGTTAAGGCTTTTTTTGTTAATCAATTAGCATAATGATTATATGTAGTATTACAACCTGGGGATATAAATATTTAAGAGAGGAAAACAACTGTCATTGTCTCCGAAACAAAATGACAAAGCATACCAGAAACACATTATCACCAAGTCACAATCTATAGTCAAGAATCATATCCAGGGAAATATGACTTACTTTCAACTACTTCCATTTTTTATTTTCAGTTCACATTATCACTAAGTAACAAGCAAAAGCAATGGCCAATTTACCCATATGGAAAAAGGAAAAACAAAATGATAATGGCAATCAAAATCCTACTTATTAAACATCTATCCTTTTGGTTGCAGGAAAAAAAAGTAAGGATGCTACTTAACACATTGGTCTGGAAACCAAAAGATATAAAATGGACCAATACCCTGTCGTGGGATATTTTCATCCCTTCATATATGCTATGGAACATCTATATTATAATATAATTATCAAAAGATTAAGAACAATGACAACATTGATCCTAGAAGCAGATTAAAGCATTACAGTTTCAACTCAGTTGCTTAAAGAAAAGTTTATAATTAAAAGTATGCTTATTGACCACCAGAGCCTGAAGCTTCCTTAGCATACTTTTCCTCATCTAGAAACCAAGATGGTATGTCTTTCTCTGAAAGGCCAAGAAAACCAGTCTGTAAGCACCATGGAGGGCCCCTTTCTTCAAGCAATTAAGCGAATAGAATAGAAATGATGGCTAGTATGAAGCCATTCTTCTGGATATATAGGATCAGTATTTGGAGATCTATTGAGAAGAAATCCTAGTTGTCAGGACCTTGGGATTAGACTTTCCTAAGATTCCATCAGTATGAGGCATTGTATTTCCTATTAAAACTACTTTTCAGAAAATTACTACAAATAAAACTATCTCTCCATGCCACACAAAATGCAGTCTTTTTCCCATTTCCAGTAAACCAGAAACATGCTTGAATCAAAATGTGGTCATCAAAGCTCAGAAATTTCATGTTAACCTTATCTTTGATGAATCATTAAGACACAAGCATGTCTTGTTATGTTCTGCACATTAAGAAACAAAAACTTTGATACACACAACAAGCATTTCTTCACATTTGCAAAAAAGTTAAGTGTGCCAACATTACATTCTGTGTTTATGTAATTTCACAGTCCACAGTTTATATAGTTTAATTTTCCAACAATTTTGGAGATCTTTTCTTCCTTTTTTTCTATTACAAAAAGGCAGTTCTCTATTTTTACATAAAGGTCTTTTTGTAACAGAATGTCCAATCTATCAAGCGTTGCCATTATTGCATTGTCAAAACCTCTCCCTATCCTTCTCTCTGTACCCTATTATCTTCCTTCCGTAGTATTTCCAGCACTGTAAACACACTTCAAATGCAGAGATCATATTGCCACTAGATATTCCATCCATACAAACTCTCATTTCAGTATTCTTTAACATAAAAGTGCTGAATAACTAAGCTCTTACATCAAATGTGTAAAAAAATTGTTGAACATACCTTGTGACATAACTATGATCAAATTTATGATTAATTGGCTGCACAATGAGTGCACCATCTACTCCTTCCTCCTCCATACACTGGAAAATGTGAGCATTAGCATCAATGATATATACACAAACACAAATCCAATCACATTCAGTTTCCATGTAATTAACCTCCGGCCATTATATTTGTGAGAAACAGAAGATAGGGAAACTGCATCAAATTCTAAATGAATTATTCATGATTTGCAGGAAATACAAGAAAAAGGCATCTACAAACTGTTTACACAAAATATTCAAAAAAGTATATACAAAATTGCTAAGTTACTGACCAAGGGGGTAATCATAGGTAGAGAGATAGTAAACTAAATGCATACCTGGAGCAAAAACTCGGCATTTCCTGGTAAAGTAGGTTCTTGTCCAACAGAATAAGGGAATCTACCAGCCTTCATGTCCAACAACAAAAAAATAATATTTACTATATGAACAACCTAATAAAAAGATAACAAAAGTGCAAAATCATTATTTTGCACACAAGTCTCTGCATAGGATTATGCATCATAGTTTTTAGCTTTGATGAGTTAATTAAAAGTAAATTTAATGGTTAACAAATATGTAAGAACTTTTGTGATTACTATAAAGTATTGTCTATTAATACTATATAAAATAAAAACAAAAAGTGGTAATAATATTTATTAACGTTAATAATATACAAATAGATAAAGGTAAAGAAGTGGAGTATGTTTTCTGTTACCTCTTGACGTGAAGCCCACACGTGGAGATGGGAATCAATTACTTTGGAGGTTCCACTGAAGGCCATGTTTCTAACTGTGGCAGCAACACTTCTGATTCTAACTGTGGCAGTCACACAAATCATAAATTTATTCAACTTTTGTCTCATACCTTTTTTTCAGTTTTAATGACTTAGTGGAAAAAAAGAATCTACCATGGAACATCAGAGTAAAAGGAGGGAGGAAGGGAGAAGTGAATGATGTTTATGCACAGAAACGTCGTTCGTTTGACCACGCAATGAAAAGAGGAAAAATAACACAAAATGGAAATGACACATAAGTTAGGTCAAAACAGATTAAATGTAGAGAATCGTTCAAACAAAATAGGCATGTGAGATGAGAGATGGAAGGACTGACAAACTTTGACATCGTTGCTACAGAAATGATTGTTTTGGCCGAGACAGGCGCAAATAGAGGAGTTCCGAGGGGCGCGGCCCATGGCCTGGCCCACGATGCTGATGTGGCCCAGCGGTTTCGTCGACGAGAGTTTCCGACACAGTGGACTCTAGTGGAGGAGCGGGTTCTGTGGCGGATGCGAGGGATGAAGAAGAATACGGTTTACGGAACAGATCTAGCGACGATGCAGTTCGAAACCCCAGGTTTCAAGCCCTTGGTTCAAAATCAGAGGGTGCCACGCATGGTTGCAGTGGTTCAAAATGGAGTTACTGACAGGAGAGGAAGCGGACAAAGGCGGTGGCAGAGCATGTGGGGTGGGCGTGGGTATGGGAAGGGTGAGAGAGCGAGAGACTGAGTGCACGCGAAAACTAAGGAAAAAGGAAGCATGTGAACATTTTCAAAGAAGGTTTTTGTCAAAAACCATCTTTGGATGCTTTTAAAAAAATTGAACATTTTAAAAAGTGCACGTTCTCGACCAATATTTATACAAATTTTCAGTGTCTTTTAAGACGATTTTCTTTAATGAGAAAATCCGTCTAAGAATAACAACCTTCTAAGACGGTTCTCGGAATAACCGTCTTAGTAAATAACAAATTATTTACAAAATTGTCACGGCCTGTCATTCTAAGACGGTTATGCTACAACCGTCTTGGAATGCACGTCGTAGAATCTATCTTTTGTAGTAGTGAAACTGTGTTAAAAGGATTAAATTATATAAAATCCTACCTTTCTTCCTTCACGGCTCTGCGCTAAACTGCTGAAGGCTGAAGCACTCGACGTCTCAACCTCTCCTCCTCTGCCACAGTCGACCACCAGAGTCTCCTCGCCGACGCTGTCGGTCATCGTCGTGCAACACCTTCAATTCGCATTCTCGTGCTGACACCATGGTCAACATCTTCATTTGCTCCCACAATTGGCAACGGCTTCATTTGCTCCCCCGTCGACAACAGCTTCATTTGCTCCCCCCGTCGGCAACGACTTCATTTGCTCCCCCGTCGGCAATGACTTCATTTGCTCCCTTGGCCTCGACCGCGACATCGACCCTTTTTATGCTTTTTCCAATTAGGTAATTTGGGTTAATGATGAAGTAGCAGTTAACCCCTGTAATTGGTTTGGAGTTGAGTGTTCTGATGGAAGAGTAGTGGTCTTGTAAATTCTGATTTTGTGATGTTTTTTAGAAACTGAATATATGTAATTTTCTGTTCAATTTAATTTATGGCTAGAGGCAGAACAAAAAAAATGAATGTTTTTTGTTCTTCTTGTTATTAGTAAAACTGTTTGATATATCATATTTTGAGATTGTTAAATCATATTACTATGGTTCATATTGTTGGTTAGATAGTATTAGTATCATGCTAATCATGAGGATGTATTTTGTTTGGCAGGAATTTGAAAGACCTTTGTCTTCAAGGAAATCTGGTACCTGAGCTTGCAAACCTTGTTCACATAAAGTCCATGTAAGTAATTACTTGTTACCAATTTGTGTTGTTTATTGCAGATTTGAAATAATATCATGATGAAATTAGATGAGAACTGAAAATGGAATTTTCCATTTTTGTGTGTTTGCTAATTGGCTTTACTGTTAGTGTAGGTTATGGATCGTGTCAAGTAGTCAAGGAGCATGTCAGCATGGTGTACGCGTTAGTACAGTTATTCATTTTTTTAATTGTTTATCCTACATCTCTTTAACTCTCTAAAGGATGAGATTCTTATAGTAAATTTTGTATTTTGCCATTATGCTATGGTACTTAGTTCTGGTGATGGAAAATATGAAATTCTGTCTAAATGTAAGCCAATGAAGATAATCTAAAAAGTATTTTCTATACTTATTGTGGGTTCTAAATGCTTAAGGCTGGGAATTTGCAATCGTTGGGTTCTAATTGTGGGTTCGTTATAATTTAACAAGTCTCAATGAAAGGTAACTTTCTATACTTATTTATTTGTTATAAATGTTTCAATAGCATAAATAGTATAATTGATATTTACTTTCTTATTTGTCAGAGATAAAATCTTATTTCAAATGTCTAAAACCACAAATACAGAAATTGAATCTGATCAACCTCAGAGACAAAATGTTTCAATTATGGAACAACCTCAAGCACCTCAAGCATCTCAATTTCAAAGTTTTGAACAATCATCTCAAGCAAAAGGTAATATAGAAAATCTTAAAGCGGATTTGGGAAAAAGACCTTCAATTTATTCAATGACATCAAATCCTATAAAGAGAGAGAGGATATTCAAAGAGCTTATTTTCTCAAGGGGCCAACTCAACTAATTCTTAAACCATTCCCTCAAACGAAAATGTTTGGAAAAATGTGTAGATTCAATCCTATGTGGTATGAAGAATTTGGTTCTTGGTTGGAGTATGGTGTACCACAAGATGCATGTTTTTGCTTGTATTGTTATCTATTTGATATGGAGGTTGGAGGTGGTGGTTCGACGAATGAAGCATTTGTTAGTATGGGTTTCAAAAATTGGCAGAAGAAAGATAGAATCAAAGTTCATGTTGGGGAGTATAAGAGTGATCATAATATATGTTATTAAGCTGGTCAAGATTTGATGAAGCAAAAGCAACATATTGATATTGCCTTTTCAAATATGGAGAATCAACAAAGAATTTATTACCGTATTCGGCTGAAAGCTTCTTTAGATTGTGCTAGATACCTACTACGAAATGGTTAGCCTTTTCGAGGAAATGATGAATATGAAAGTTCAAATCAACAAGGTTTATTTCTTGAAACTCTAAAGTTTTACACTAAACTAAATAAAGAGATGAGTCATGTGGTCTCGCAAAATGCCCCGATAATCACAAATTGACTTCATCAAAAATTCAAAAAGATCTTGCTCAAGCTTGTGCTGATTTGACTGTTAAAGCAATAATTAGTGATCTCAGGGATGATTAATTTTCCTTGCTAGTTGATGAAGCTCGTGATGTTGCAATTAAAGAACAAATGGCAGTTGTACTTCGATATGTAAACAAAAAGGGGTTTATTGTTGAATGTTTTATTGGCATAATTTATGTTTCAAATACTACTGCACAATCACAAAAAGAAGAGATTGATGGGCTATTTTTCTAAACTTGGTTTAAGTTTGTCTAAATGTTGCGGTCAAGGCTATGATGGTGCTATAATATGCGAGGTGAATTTGAAGGGCTTAAGAGTTTGATTTTGGCAGATAACAAATCTGCATTATACATTCATTGTTTTGCTCATCAGTTACAATTGGCACTTATGAAGGTTGCAAAATATCACAAAAAGATTCAAGAATTTTTTGACATGCTTCAAAAGATGGCTACTGTCATGGGGGGTTCATGCAAGCGGAAGGAAATTCTTCAAATGAATTAGTATGAGCATATCGTTGAAAGAATTGCTTGTGGTGAAATACCAACTGGAAAAGGTTTAAATCATGGTGTATTGAAAGATGTCTTGGGCAAGATTTTCAAAGAAGCTTTTGGAGAGAAAGTTCTGAAATTGATTTCTGCATTTCAACTATAATTGGTAACTCATATTCATTCATATTCATTGGATCATCAGGTTGTCTCTCTCCATTAATTTTTTTTGTAAATTCATTTTTGAATTCTTGGTTATTTGTAACTATTATAAAGGGTTCTTGAGGATTTTTCTAGAGTAGGTTTCTCTAGAAGGAAAGAGTAGAGAAGGGTTCTGTATGTCTAGATCACTAGGAGTCTAATAGGGTTTTAGATTTCTGTTCTTTATCTAGGTTTAATAAAGGGTGATTGTTGTAAAGCTTGTAAGAACTGAAATTTGATAATAGTAGAACTCTAATCTAATGTTAGTTAGAAGAACTGGATATAGCTTCTCTTGAGAAGTGAACCAGTATAAATTATTGTGTTGTTCTTTATTCCTTAATTTCTTCTTGTTTTCTTGATCATTAGTTCTTGGTGTTATTCTCATTACTCAACAAGTTTTGTTTTAATAAATTGATTTCTTGGGCTGAATGGTTTGATTGATTTGAAGTATTCTTGGTTCAATTATGATTAAGATCCTTTAACTTTGATTTTATAAATAAATTTTAAAAGATCAAGTTTAAACCAATTCATCCCTCCCTCTTGGTTATTATGAGTATTCCTATTGTTTTCAATTGATATCAAGAGCAGGTTCTTGAGTGTTATTCAAGATCACTATCTTTCTTTAAAAAGAAAATAAATACCACACAAATTACTTTCAAGGAGGGTGCGTCCCTCAATCGTTCTCCGATGTTTGAAGGAGAGCACTTCAGTTTTTGGAAAAATAGAATGCAAATCTTCATTCAATCAAATGACCCAGGTGCTTGGAATGCAATAGAAAAAGGTCCTTTTGATTCCTATTAAAACTATTGGTAATGATATGATTCCCAAAGAATGGGATGAAATGACAAATGTTGAAAAGAGAGTTGTCCAATATGATTTCAAAGCTAAAAACATGATTACTTCTGCACTTTCTTCTGATGAATTCTTTAGAACTGTTAGGTGCAAAAGTGCAAAGGAGATGTAGGAGATGTTGACGATAACTCATGGAGGTACATATGAAGTATGAAGATCAAGGAAGCATGCCTTGATCCATGAGTATGAAATGTTAAAGATGAACTCTATAGAAAACATATCTCAGCTTCAAACAAGATTCACTCACATAGTAAATCATCTTCTTGGTCTTAGAAAGATTTTTTTATGTTGAAGAGTTGAACATCAAAATCTTGAAGTGCCTCACAAGACCATGCCAACCAAAGGTGACAGCAATAAAAGAATCAAAAGAGCTATCCAAAATGTCAATGGTTGCACTTTTTGGTAAGCTTCTTGAGTATGAACTTGAAATGTCACAACTAACTAATGCAAAAGATGCAGATAAGAAACATAAAAGTATAGCCTTGAAAGCTGCATCCTCTAAAGTAGAAAAGGAAGAAGACACAAGTGAAGAAGATGAAGATGACAACATGAATCTAATTGTCAAAAAGTTCAACAAGTTCATGAGAAGAAACATGAACAACAAGTTCACAAAGTTCAACAACAACAACTGTAACGCCCTGGAATTTCAATAACTGAAAATATATGTTTGATGTATTTCTTATGTCATTTGAGTATTTGATTAGTTTGTAATTAGTTAAAATGTTATGTGGATTCTCCATATGCAATTGCTTGGTGTAGATGTCAAGTTATGCGAAGTTTGTTTGAGTTGCGTTGAATTGTGTGATTCTGAGTTTGACATGAAAAAACCTATTTTAGTACAATCATAGTTGTGAATTGGTTAACCGTTGGATCTCATTCCAATTTTAAAGGTAGCTTCCTAACCCATATATATAACTTTTGACCGTTGGGATTGTCAAAATAATATCTATAGCATGAGACATTAATTTTTCACTGAAACAGAAATTCTAGAATTGGGCTAGCTCGCCCAGGCGAATTTTTTTAGGCTATTTGGCTCAACTGGGCGAGTCAAGGCGGTGTTGACTACGTATTTAAGCTTCCAAGTCATAAAAATTGAGGTTCTTATTCCTCCAAACAGCTCCAAGATCCAAGCTCCCCCACCACCCTTCTCTACCAACCATGGGCCGTTGTTGCTTGCCACGAGACCCAGGCACGGAGAAGAACCCTTTAATCGGAGCAGAATCTTCAAAACTCTTTTCAAAGTTTCAGTAGAGAACGGAGTTCTCAATCCTCCTTTCTTGGTTTCCTTGAGGTAACCTTGGTTTCCTTTATCTTCTCCTAGTTATTTTAAGCTTCTATTAGTGTTTCTTGTGTTTTGGGTACTGTTGTTGGGAGTTTTACACTTCCTTTGAAAAACCCCTTTGAAAATGAGATGTTGTAAAAGTCTCCTTTTTATGAAACTGATTTCATTTCTGTGATCCTTGTTGAACACTGGTCACATTGGTGTGATCGGAATTTCAAAATGATGTCTTTTGATGTAAACTCCCAAAACACCCTTTTAGCCCCTTTTTGAATTTGAGTAGGTATTTGACCCCAAACGTTAATTGTAACACCCTGTAGGCCTCCGACGTGTTAACATTAATAATATCAGTTAAGCGCTTAATAAACATAAAATAGTATTCAGCGGAAGCATCGAATCATTTTTCTTGATTCATTATGTATGGAATAATACAACTGTAAAGATACAACTACTCGCATGCTGATCCAGTTCATAGTTCAAAAGCCATACAGTATACTTATACAGGCAGGTAACAGATATTAGACACTTATACTCAGGGAAAAGTTCCATAGCATATATACACAAAGTTCTGTCCATATACATATGAGTATTTACAGTCCACACCACACAACCCGTGGTGATACAAAAGAATATCAATCCTCCATGAGGGAGTACAGAACTACACAGCAAAAAGAAAACCAAAACAGAGCCATCCAGCTCCTGGTACAAGTAGTCTAGTCTCAGTTGGGCCTCCTGCCCTGAGACTGCTCTTCTCTGCCAGTAAAATCACCTGAAACCATGTAAGCCCCACCTGGGGTGAGATAATATATCTCAGTAAGCCCAGGGTTTCTAAGAAATCATTTC
>PYAF01002289.1:81067-93527 GCA_007407185.1 Glycine tomentella
AGTTTCTCTACTGAACCCTGGGCTAATTCGAGCCCCAATTCCTATGAGTTACTATTCATGGAACCCCTCAGAGTCAAAATTTAAACGGAGAAACGTGAGTCTCTTACCTCAGTGACGACTCAGAAACCCTCAGGACAGCCTCCTCAAGCTTTAGTGTCCTTCTCACGCTGTGGTTTTCGCCAAAAACCCAGGTTCTCTGTGTTTCTCCTCTGAGAAATCACTTCTCACTCCCAAAAGGGGTTCAAGAGCAGAAAATGAAGGATTGAAGCTTTCTACTCCTTTCACCCACGTTTTAGGCTCAACACCAGTGTTTAGGCTAGTATGTAGGATCCTAGAAAGCTTAAAACTACCATTAATGGAGGTTTGAAGGTTCAAGGAAGAAGAAAAGTGTTTTTTTCCTCCATTTTGCGTTTTGGCCCCTTTAACTTCTAATTCTGCCGACGTTCCCACGCTACTCGCGCCATATATGGCGCTAGTCGCGCCAGTCTCCAGTAGATGTGGCGTGACTCGCGTGGACTCCCACGCGACTCGCGTGGAACTCCAGAAGAAAACATGCTTTTCCAAGCTCTTCCCACGCGACTCGCGTCGTACTTCACGCTACTCGCGCGGGAGACCAGACAGCATTGGCATCTTTGTACATCTGGCGCGGGTCGCGCCACACTTCACGTGGGTCGCGCCGCAGGCCAGAATAGCCTTTTCTAAGCTGAATCCCCGCGCTGTCGTGCGGGGAGGTTTGGCGCCGACCATTCTCTAACTTAGGGTTATCACATTAATATTGATCTTACCTTGGAAATCTATATTAAATTATCTTCAATTTAATATATAGAGCTCTGCGTTTGGGCCAAAGCACATGAACTTGAGAGATCCCAAAATGACGTTTCAAGGAGCTAACAAAGAAATATAGAGAGGTAAGGGGAGTTTATTATTTTGGCGATAGTTTAGATACCATAGTTGGGGGCCAGGGAGTCCAACTATGAAGATAACTGCTTGTCCCTGCTGTGTGCTGATTTTCAAGAAAGACTACGTTTTTAACTAATGGGATGCGATGTATTTATGATTGATGTGTGTTTGTTTCTGTGTGTGCTCATTTTAAAGAAAAATTGTTGTTAACTAATGAGATGCGATGAATTGGCTTGTTGATGGATAAAACTGTGAATAATATTATTATTGTGATGATTGGATTTTTGAGAAAAGTCTTAATTACAGAGGAGACTCTGCCCAAAATTTTATAATATGTTTTCCTATTTAATTCTTTATTAAATTTTTAAATGTGCATAAGAGTGTGTTTTTTATATTGTAGTCCTCCTCTTTAATTTAAATTTTCCTAAAATACCAGTCTCATGGTAGTATGGATTGTGGATGGATGAAGTGATATTGATGTCATTGATAATGTTGAAATGAGATGTTATTGATGTGTTGGTGATGATATAATGATGACGCGGTTTATGATGTTTAATGAGATAATGTTAATATGGTTGATAATGTTGAAATGAGATGATATTGGTGTCATGATGATGATGTTGAAATGAAATGACGTTGATGTTATTGATGACATTGAGATGACATGATGTGGATATTGATAATGACATTGATGAGAAATAATATTGATTTGAACAATGTCATTGTGTGATGTGGATATACATGAATACCATGGGGGATGCCTGATTGGATAACCTTGCGAGGGTGGGTTTACGATTTTTAAGCATCTTAGGAGAGAATGAGATTGTTTAAAATTCCGGTCCCTAGCTATCCATAGTCAGTGCATTGATAGTGCCTATGGTTGTATGTTGTGTATGTCCACGTGGAGTACATTGACCGTTTGGATAACCTTGCAAGGGTGGGTTTACGAATTTTAAGCATTCTAAGAGAGAATGAGATTGTTTAAAATTCTGGTCCCTACCTTTCCATGGTCAGTGTATCGGTTATGTTGTGTATCTACATGGGGGTGCATGGCTGGATAACCTTACGAGGGTAGGTTTACGAATTTTAAGCATCCCAAGAAAGAAAAAGATTGTTTAAAATTTCGATCCCTATCTATCCATGGTCATTGCATTGATGGCGCCCATGTTCATACTTCATATTTTATGGATGGAAATAGAATGGTGGCAGTAAGTACGGGGGTACTAGGCGGCATCACTCTGTTTGGAACTCCCTTGTGACTCAGGGCTGATCACCATGGGGGAGCGACCAGTGCACGACAGGGTGACCTCGACGAGCTACTGCATCATTTTCCTGAGAGATGCTATTTCCATGAGGATGGTACCACATTGCATGCTGAGTGATGAGTCAGATGCATATATCATTCTGAACATGATTGTTTGAGTTGTGGAATACATTGGATGATTGTTTTTGTTGAATATGTAATGGAATGATGGGTTTGTCGAGTGTGTATTGGACTGATGGACTTTTGGTAATGATAGTGATTGTTAATGTTGTTTCCTTCCCAATTGCTGCTATCTGATGTTTGTTGGTTTTTATGTAATAAACTCACCCTTGCATTTGTTGTACCGTGTGGTTGGTACATGTGATGATCACGAACTTTCGTTTGTGGGAGCAGATGAGTAGCAGTAGGTGACCTTGGAGAGAAATCTTCTTTTTGTTGGAGCCGCCAAGCCGACATGATGACGTTGGAACTCTTTTTGGAAAGAGTTGTGTTTTGTTAATTATTTCATAGTTAGTCCCTTAGTCATTTTTGTAGACATGTATATTTTGAATTGTAATTACATGTAAAACTAAATTAAGCAAAACAGGTGAATGATGAGTACTAATATAGTATATGTATACATTTGTATTCAATTGCTGTAGTTGTATTGTGTGTATGATGATTGTATTATTGCGAAAAACTTACTACCATTTTCATAATCACATTAATGGAGTTTTTATTAAAATTGAGGTTTGCACAATTAAGAGTTAATATATCGTAGCGACGAGACGGGTCGTTACAGCAACAACAAAAAGAGTGACAACAACAACAACACAAACTTCACTTGCTATGAATGTGGTAAGCCTGACCACATTAAATCTGAATGCTCTATCTTTTTGAAAAAACAACAAGGTGAAAAGAAGACAAAGAAATAAGGAAAGCCTAAGAGAGCCTATATAGCTTGGGAAGACAATGAGTCAACAACTTCTGAATCATCAAGTTAGAATGAAGAAGCAAATGTTTTCACTTCCACAATAAATGAAGATGATGAATTCTCTAGTGCTGAAACATAGGCAAATTCTGAATTTGATCATGTTGTTGATACTTTCCATGAAATGCATGAAGAGGCTCAACAGCTTGCAAAATCCAAAAATAGGCTAAAAGGGAGTCTTAGATGGCATGTCACAAAACTCGCAGAAATGCAAACTGAAATTTGTATCTTGAAAGAAGAAAATGAAAAACTTGTTTCAAGCTACAAAATAAATGGATGTGTATGTGCTTCTTCTTCATCAAATGTTGACAAATACAAAGCTTTGCAAGAAGAGTTTGATGAGTTCAAAAAAAGCCAAGGTGAAAAACATATGTTAGTACTGTTAGAAAATAATTACTTAGTTGATCTTTTGAAAATGCTTTATAAAGGAAAATGCAATTTAGATGAAATTCTAAGTGTGCGAAAATATGCTGGAGATACTTCTAGATTGGGTTATAAACATGGATCAAAATCATTTGGAAAAACCAAGATTGTGCCTCCAAAACAGAAATATCAAAAAGTTGTTTCAAAAACAAAGTTTAATCACATGACTTATTTTGAAAGATCATCAAGAGCTGTAACTTGTAACTATTGTATGAAGAAAGGTCACACATCTAATAGATGCTATGCTAGGAGATTCTATGTGCCAGATGGAGAATGCATTTGGATGCCAAAGAAAAAGAAAATAGCTAACCCCTATGGACCAACCTCAATTGGGTACCTTCCTTTGTAAATTGATTTGAATTTTGTAGGTGTGTCTAAGAGTAAGATCATCATTATGGTATCTTGACAATGGATGCTCTAGACACATGACCGGTGACATATCAATGCTCACAAATATGACTCTTAAAGATGGAGGATTTGTCACTTATGGAGACAACAACAAAGGAAAGATAGTTGGTGAAGGAAACATAGGAGACATCTTTAAGACCAAGATCAGAAATGTTCTCTATGTGGAAGGTTTAAAGCACAATCTTCTAAGTATAAGCCAACTATGTGACAAAGGATTCAAAGTGTCATTTAATGACAATTGATGTATGATATGTGATGGTCAAACCAGTGAGGTGATTCATATAGGTAAAAGAAAAGGCAATATCTATTTACTCTCTATAGATCATGCATTCATTCACAACACAAATTGTCCAATAAGTAAAGTTGATGAATCTTGGTTATGGCATAGAAGGGCAAGTCACATTAACATGCATCATATGAACAAGTTTTATAAGAAAAGATTTAGTCATTCGCTTACCCAAACTAAAGTTTGAAAATGACAAATGTGATGCTTGTCAAAAGGGGAAACAAACAAAAAATTCTTTTCAAAGTAAAAATGTTGTTTCTACTTCTAAACCCCTTGAATTACTTCACATGGATTTGTTTGGTCATTCTAGAACTATGAGTTTAGGAGGTAATTTCTATGGGCTTGCCATTGTTGATGATTACTCTAGATTCACATGGACTTTGTTTTTAAGATCCAAGAGTGATGCTTTTAATACTTTCAGAAAATTAGTCAAACTTGCTCAAAATGAAAGAAGAAGCAAAATTATTTCAATAAGAAGTGATCATGGTGGGGAATTCCAAAATGAACATTTTGAAAAATTCTGTGGAAAAAAATGGAATTAACCATAATTTTTCAACTCCAAGAACACCGCAGCAAAATGGTATTGTGGAGAGGAAAAATAGATCCCTTGAAGAAGGTGCAAGAACTCTTCTTAATGAGACAAATTTGCCTAAACATTTTTGGGATGATGCTGTAAGTACAATTTGCTACACTTTGAATAGATTACTAATAAGGCCTATTTTGAAGAAAACTCCTTATGAACTATACAAAGGTAGAAAACCAAACATTTCTCACTTAAGAGCATCTGGCTGCAAGTGTTTTGTATTGAATAATGGGAAAGAATTACTCGGAAAATTTAATGCTAAAGCTAATGAAGCCATCTTCCTTGGATATTCATTACATAGCAAAGCATATAGAGTTTTTAATAAAAGAACTTTATGAATGGAAGAATCAGTTCATGTTATTTGTGATGAATCTAATCCCTCTAAAGAGGAAAAGAAGTGTGAAAATGATGTAGGTCCTTTAGGAGAGTTCATACAACTTAATGGATCAATGGATAAAGAAAAAGAAGAACCAATTGCTGAAATGAAACAATCAACACCAGTCCAAGAGCCAAAAGATTGGAGAACTACAAGAGATCTCTCCCTTGACAATATAATTGGTGAAGTTACAAAAGGAGTATCTACTAGATCTTCATTGAGAAATCTCTGTTGTAATATGGCTTTTGCTTCACAAATAGATACTAAGAGCATTGGTCAAGCCTTAATTGATGAACACTGGATGCATGCCATGCATGATGAAACTGAATCAATTTAAGAGAAATGAAGTTTGGGAACTTGTTCCTAGACATTCTTCTCTCAAACCTATTGGCACTAAATGGTTTTCTAGAAACAAACTTAATGAGGGTGGTATCATAGTTAGAAACAAAGCTTGATTGGTTGCAAAAGGTTACAACCTAGAGCAAGGCATTGACTCTGAGGAAACCTATGCTTCAATAGCAAGGTTAGAAGCCATTAAGTTGCTACTTGCATATGCATGTTTAATGGATTTTAAACTGTTTCAAATGGATGTTAAAAGTGTTTTCTTAAATGGATATATTGAGGAGGAAATTGATAAGTGCCCTATTTTAGTAAAATTATGACTAAAATGGCCCAAAACTCATCCAGGCCCATGACCTTTCTTCATCATTAAGCTTTTAACTCGCCCAGGCAAGCATCCTCAAGCTAAATCACTCTCCCAGGCGAGCTTCAAGTTCCAAGGAGATATGATTAGCTCGCTCAGGCAAGTAAAAACAGGCAAAAACACTCGCCTGGGCGAGTGGACTCAAGTAGGAAGCCCAAATCTATAATAGCCACGGGAAATAAAGGACAAAGCATGCCTTGGATGGCTACTTGATTCAAATTCGAAATTTCTTAGCTTTTGTATGTAATTTTAGCTTAGGATAGCTTAGGGAGAGTGAGAGAAGTGAGGATTAGTGTGGAGACTTTGCCGGAAAGAAGCGGTGATGGTTCCCTTCATCAATTCTTCTATTGAGGAGGTGATCTCCACAATGATTGGCTAGCTTCTCTTAAGGATTAGATGTAATCTTCTTACCCCTATTTATCTCTTTTAATATTTATTTATGCATGAATATTTTCTATTCCTCATTGGTAATTTCATTCTGTTCTTAATGCTTGATTCTACTTGATCACTAGTTTCATGAAATTAGATTCTAAGCTTGACTGGAAAGTACCCTTAGGATATGAACTGAATGATTTTACTCATTACGTTACGTTGCTAAGAATAAGGCATAATGTTTTGATTGCTTAAAGCACGCGATTATGATTATAATGCTGGGGTATTTACTTCATATACGAGGGATCGATATTCGGTAGATATCCTTAGAATTCTCGAATGCGAGGGATCGATTCGGGGTGAAATAATGTTTGCATCAATAAGGATAAAAAATGATTTTTACATGGTAAAATTAATTGAATACTAAGTGTATGAATGATGAAACCCAATCCCACTTTCTCATAAATATATTTCATTTTACTAGTTTCGTAATTTTTCGTTACTTTCGTAATCAAATGAAATTCTGCTCATCCTTATTGTACATAACTATTGAACTGTTAAGTTTTGTTTGGATTAACTGAGTAGCTCAAGTCCCTGTGGAGACAAACTTTTATAAATTTTGTAACTTACAACAACAATTGGTACACTTGCCAAGAGTCCTAATAGAAATCTATGTTGAGCAATCTCCTGGTTTTACAGATTTCAAATATCCAAACATTGTCTTTAAACTAAAGAAAGCTCTTTATGGTTTAAAACAAGCTCCAAGGTCTTGGTATGAGAGATTGAGCAAATTTCTACTTGACCAATCCTTCATAAGAGGACATGTAGATAAAACCTTGTTCATCAAAAGGCATAACAATGATATCTTATTGGTTCAAGTATATGTTGATGATATAATTTTTGGTTCAACTAATCAATCCTTGTGCAAAGAATTTTCTATCTTTATGCAGAATGAGTTTGAGATGTCTATGATGAGAGAATTAACATTCTTTCATGGACTTCAAGGGAAGCAAATGACTAATGGGACATTTCTAACTCAAACCAAATATTGCCTTGAAGTGATCAAGAAGTTTGAAATGGAGAAAAATAAGGATGCTGCAACTCCAATGGCAACATCAACCTATCTTGATTCAGATGAAAAAGGGAAGAAGGTTGATGAGTCAAAATACAGAGGAATGATTGGATCCTTACTATATTTGATTGCAAGTAGACCTGATATCATGTTGAGCGTGTGTACCTGTTGCAGATGAGCTTCTCTTGGAAGTGCCATATATGTTTGAGTGCGTCCTGGAATAAGATACCTGTCGCAGATGATCTTTTCCTAGGCAAACGGTATAGATATATTTATATATGTGAGTAAATCCTTGGAGAATGTACCTGTTGCAGATGATATTTCTCAAGGAATATAATATATCTATCTTTGTATATGTTGTATCTGAGTTAAAATATACATGTGATATGTTGTGAATTGTTGAGGGTCGTGATGGCTAAATGATATTGATGCGTTTTATAAAAAGGGTACTGATAAACCTTTGAGACATGTGTATATATGTTGTTATGGCTTAAGAGCTATGATGGCTAGTTGTAATGCCAATTTTGATATTATATGCATAGAAGTGAACCAGGGGGAGGAAAGACCTCCAAGGACCCTGAGTTTACTGAGATTGCAAGTAGATTGTTATCTGACTTTGCAGGGTTCAAATTGGATAAAAAAGTACTAGTGGAACTTGCCATCTACTTGGCAACTCACTAATCTCATGGCAAAATCTTGTGTTGCTCTATCAACTGCTGTAGCTGAGTACATCTTTGCTGGAAGTTATTGTGCTCAAAGTCTTTGGTTGAAGCAACAACTACAAGATTTTGGTGTAGAATTAAAAGAAATCCTCTTGCTGTGTGATAACACAAGTGCCATCAACATATCCAAGAATCCAATACTACCAATCACATTGAGATAAGACATCATTTCCTAAAAGATCACATTCAAAAAGGTAATATCAAAATTATTGATACATATAATCAATTGGATGATATATTCACTAAACCTTTGGCTAGAGATAGATTTTATACTCTTAGAAACATGCTATGTATCATTGATGAGTCTAACATTTGCTAGCATGCTTGTTATGTGCTTATGTATGTGAAATTGCACCTTACTTGACTAATCATCACATGTGCTTCAAAATTCAAAATTGGTTGCATAATTACTATTCATTCTGCAAAATGCTCTGTAATAATCGATTACAGCACAAGATAATTGATTATTTGAAGTTTATGCTATATTCAGAGTCATTTTATATGTCATGTAATCGATTACATTCACGGCATAATCGATTACTGTCCATCAAAATTGAACCCTCAATCTTAATTCTCACTGGAATAATCGATTACCTATCGAAATAATCGATTAATGTTAAAAAAAAAATTCTTCCGATTCAAATGTTTCTTGTAATAATTGATTACTACACGGGATAATCGATTACACCGGTATAAACTGTCATTGTTAAGAACGAAATAATCGATTACATAAGTTGGTAATCGATTACATATAGTCGTTCTCAAATCTTTGCAGATTTTTTTGGAAATCTAAATTGTCATATCTCTAATTAAATTCAAAATTTGAATCTGTCACTGAGTAGTTATGGCCTAGATATGTGAGATAACTTCTCCAACGTTCAAAATTCATATTTGAATTCAGAATTTTGGTTATAAATTCAACCTTGGTGAAGAATCACTCACACTCATCCAAGTTTTTTGCTTTGTATTTCCTGAAGCTCTTCTCTTCCATTTTCTTTTTCTTAGTCACTACCCATTAATCCTTACTCTCTAAATCTGCCATGTCTACATCTAAGAGAGTGAAAAGCAGTAAAAGAAAGGCTGGTGAATCAACCAGTTCTGTTGGAAATCGATTAAATCTCTGGTTCACTGAGGAAAAGCATAGAATGACCTATATGCAATTCAATGCTACAAAACTTGCTATGCCTCCCAAATACATTGACCTTGATTGGTTAATCCAGGAGGGATTTCAGTTCCCTTCTAAGCTAGAGGCTCAAGGGCCGAAAAAGTTTGTTAAACTCAAGGGTACTTTCTACCCTGAGTTAGTAAAGGTATTTTTCACCTGTGTAAAGGCTAGCATGGATGGGGTAATTTGTTCCCAAGTAAAAGGGGTTCCCATGGTCATAGATGATGAAGTATGGGAAGCTGTTGCAGGAATCTCCTCTGCTGGTGTAAGGAGATTTGATGAAGAAATAGGGGGCTACAATAAGATTGATACTTACAAAGATATGCTTCAAGACCTACAAGCAAGGCTGAAGACAAGACTTGGTGTGGGAAATTTGACAGGGGAGGATAGGTTGCTTCATTACATCATAACCTACATCCTTACCCTAATTCTACCAACCATGCTCAAATCACAGATGATGATTTGCAGCTTGTTTATGGCTTGAAGACCTCTACTTAGATAAATTGGATTATGATTTTTATAGAAATAATGGTGAAATCCAATAGGCTGATTAGTTATAATTTTCCTTATGATGTTCTTGTATCTAGGTTTATAGATTATTTTCATATTGATGTAACAGATGAGGTGGTTGATCACACCTCTGATTCCACCAACTTTATCAAGGAAAAGCATCTAAACAAGCTTGACTTAAGAAAAACAGCCAATGGATGGCAAATGGCTAGACAACAACCTCAAGCTGGAGGTGAAGGAGGTGCTGCTGAAGGGGGAGAAGAAGCTAAAGAAGCTGAAGGAGAACCTGTACCTCAACAATATTCTCCATTTGAGTCTCATGATTCAAAATATGGATGCCTTAATGTCTCTCCACAGGGCTGAGACTAATTCAGCCTTAGAAGATATTCAATCCAGACTGGAGAACATGGAGGCTAGGATGGTTCTTCATGGATTTGATGAACTTTAAATTAAAAAGCTTGTTTTGTTTATGTCTGCTTTCTTGTTCCTATTATGTTTTGTTTTTTTTTCTTGTTAAGTTCACTTGATTAATGTACTGCACTATTTCCCTTTTCATTAATGATTTTTTAATTTTTATTTCTCATTGTTTGAGTTGCTACCTTTTGTCTTTGATAAGCCAAATAGGGAGAGAAATAATTGATTGAATTGATTGATAACTAAGAAGGGGAAGTTGCTCTGTTTTTTTTTTTAACTAACTAAAATTACATAAGTTAGGGGGAACAAAAATAAATGAAAGAAAATGATTAATGTTTATGCAAGCATCATACTTGACACTTGTTCTTTGGTTAACAAGTATGAGTCTCTTATCATTCATCCCTCAAAAGCACTTAAAAGCTAAACAAATATTCAATCAATATTTGGCATGCTCAAAGCCAAAAAAGGGGAGATTGTTGGATATATGGGGAGTAGCAAGAAGATGAAGCTAAAGAAGAAGCTTGTGCCTTAGAAGAAAGTTTTGAGCTTTTCACATGCCAAGGAATTTTTAATTTGATCAAGTGTATGAGAGGCTAATCTTATGATCCTTGCATTGCATGAACATAATCATTAAACTTGCATAAATGATTTCATTAAAGCATTAAAGCTATTCATGTTTTCAAAAGAAACTAGTTTTTCATGATTAAGTTTTTGGAAAAATGAAATCTCACTGTTTTAATTTATTACACAACAATTTAATCGAATACAAGTTTCTGTTTTAATTCTGGAAAAGCTATAAAGAACATTTTAATCTATTACCATGTTGTTGTAATCGATTACATAGCACAAAATGAAAATCATGTTTTCCTATTTTAATCGATTACCATGAATTATAATCGATGATTGAAGTTCATTTTTTATATGTGCTTGAATGAATAAACATGTCTCCTTCAATCAATTACGTCTCGGAAGGCTTGTTTGAAAACTTAACTTGAATGCTTCAATTTTTTTGAGCATATACAAGCCTTCTCAAAGATTAGAAAGGATTTTCTGAGTTAACAAAGCTCTTCTCCCACTCTTTAATCTTCATGGTGTATTGAAAGATTTCTTGGACAAGATTTTCAAAGAAGCTTTTGGAGAGAAACTTCTGAAATTGATTTATGCATTTCAACTCTAATTGATAACTCATATTCATTCATATTCATTAGATCATCAAGTTATCTCTCTCCATTAATTCTTTTTGTAAATTCATTTTTGAATTCTTGGTTGTTTGTAACTATTGTAAAGGTTTCTTGAGGCTTTTTCTAGAGTGAGTTTCTCTAAAAGGAAAGAGTAGAAAATGATCTCTATGTCTTGATCACTATGAGTCTAATATGGTTTTAGATTTTTGTTCTTTATCTAGGTTTGATAAAGGGTGATTGTTGTAAAGCTTGTAAGAACTTAAATTTGATAATAGTGGAACTCTAATCTAGTGTTTATTAGAAGAATTGGATGTAGCTTCTCTTGAGAAGTGAACGAGTATAAATTCTTGTGTTGTTCTTTATTCCTTAATATCTTCTTGTTATCTTGATCATTAGTTCTTGGAGTTATTCTCATTACGCAACAAGTTCTGTTTTAAGAAATTGATTTCTTGGGCTGAGTGATTTGATTGATTTAAAGTATTCTTGGTTCAATTGTGATTAAGATCCTTTAACTCTGATTTTATAAATAAATTTTAAAAGACCAAGTTTAAACCAATTCACCCCCTCTTAATTATTGTGGGTATTCCTACTGTTTTCATGTAGGTCCTGTAGGATGATAGAGATAAGGACTTGAAAAAGGTCCTAAAATATGGGTGCATAGTGTCTTACACTCATGATTAAGCATTGAAAGCAGTAATTCAAAACTTGACAACTTTAGGAAAATCACATCCATTAATTGCTCAAGACTAGATTTAATATTCCTATTAGAAAGTCATGATTATAGTTGATAGCAACTCCTAATGATCATAACAAGAAAGATGGAGATTAGGGTGACCATGAAAAAAAGTCCAGATTCCAAATATTAAAATCAGAATTTACGTAGATAATATCATGATATTTTGTACATGAAATAATTGTAAGATTGGGCCTTGAAGCCCAAAGGCATGTGAGAAGAAAAACAAAAATTTTCAAAGCGGAAACACACATACCATTCAAGAATCATTCTTTAGGACATAGATGTTACCTTGTTTATATTCGAAATTGATGATCAAGAATAGGCTTGAAGATACAAGCCCTCTAATGTTGATCCACACCACTTCTTGTCAAGACT
>PYAF01002289.1:101097-112907 GCA_007407185.1 Glycine tomentella
ATCCTATGGTAGTAGGATAGATGACGAGAGATTGAGTAAGACCTGATGTGAGATGTTCCTGTGATATAGATGTAGCCTCCCGAATGGAGATGTTCCTATATCCACAGATGTAGCCTCCTCAGGCAATTGGTTGGTATAGGATGTGAGATGTTCCTGTGGTATAGATGTAGCCTCCTGAATGGAGATGTTCCTATACACATATGTAGCCTCACTGGATGGAGATGTGCCTGTTACATAGATTCAGCCTCTTGACTGAGATGTTCCTATGTTTCAGATGAAGCCTCCAATAGATATGTTGTGTCCCGGGCAAGAGATGTTCCTAGTATATAGATGTAGCCTCCGTGAGTGGAGATGTTCCTATATAACTAGATGTAGCCTCTGCTGGGTAATGTGCTGAGTACCACCTGTTTATAGACGGGTTGGGGTGAAACCATAGAAATGGTATATGTGAAAGGGGATGAGACCTTGTGTGTTCTGATGATGAATGAGAAATGTCCTGTGAATGATGATAATGTACTATTTCTATGTATGTGCCTGAAAGTGAACCAGGGGAAGGAAATACCTTCAAGGGCCCTGAGTTTACTGAGATTTTATATCTCACCCCTTGTGTGGGCTTATGTTTTGCAGGTGAATGCTTAGGAGGAGCGGACAGATCCCAAGGCAAGAAGCCTATGCAGGGATAGCGCTGGATAGACACCTTAGGCTAGATGATATGAGCTTGTGGCTCAGATGTTTTGTATTAGCCTTTGGTTTTGATTTTGTGTACCCTGAGGGGAAATCATGAACAGTTTTGTACTTAAATAGACAACTTGTATGTAATCACCATATTATAATGTAAAGCGTGTATGCTCATGGCATTTGATGATGCCCTTTTGTTATATGCTTCCAAGCTGCTTAGTTCTCTGATGTATTGTATGTATGGATGGGTGTCTATACGTGGTAATGACCCCGGTGCGTGTAAGGGGTGTTACACTTTAGGTAGAAGAGTTCAAATTGAACTTGAACTTCTTCTATGAAATGCCATGTGTAAAGAAAAATTCAACTTGAACTTTATTTTCTCTTAAAGAATGCCATGTATGAGGCCATTTTCAAAATGAATTCTTCTTCCTCATGAAAGGTGACATGTGGATACAAGGAGAATCATATAATTTTCTTCTATTTAAGAAAAATATCTTAAGCTTCATAAATTAAAATGATAAGACACAATCATGAAGGCTTAAGAAATATCTAGCCACTTGTAACTCACTATTAATATAGGAATGAGAAAGCTATCATATATGTGCACAAAATGAGAAGAAAAATCTTCTCTTGTTTCCTTGATAAATCACGTGAAGGAGGAGGAAGAATGGAGAAATTTCATGGCTTGAAGACAAGTGGAAGGACACTTGAAAGAAAGGTGTCATGTCTTGAAGGATATGGATACAAAGTAACATGAAATGAAGCAAAATTCTCTCCCTTTCCCTAGAATCCACGTGAAGCTTGGAGAATCATGGAGAAGCTTTATGATTTGAGACACATGGAAGGAAAAGAGGAAGAAGCTTCATGAATTGGACAAGTGGTGGGACACTTGTAAAGTTCATGACAAGTGTAGGGACACTTGTAAAGTAAGTCATCATGACTTAGGAGATTTTTTATAAATCTAGTTAGGATATAATTGAATGACATAAAACTTAGTTACAATGAAACCAAATGGGAGTAACTAGCTAGGAAGGGTAGAAATATCCATGAATATTATATCATTTTCCAACTACTATATAAAGGGGTGAAGGGGGCCTTAAGTGGAAGTCACATTCAAGACTCCACCCTTCTAACACTTCACGTGAAAAGCTATCTCCCACATCACTTTCATTTCACTTTCATCCTTCCCTTATTAAAGCCTAAATCAAGTGAGAAGAAGACTCCACTTCTCCTTGAAAATCACGTATAGAAGGATAAAGTATCCATAAGTTTGCCATGCTTTGTAGGAGGAGAAAGACAAGCTTCGTAAGAGATTATAAGGTATGTATGGGGAAACTTTATGATAAAGATAGTTTAAGTGTTGTTTTGTTTGAATAAGTGTTTGAATGTTCATGTGTTGTTGAGTGTTTCCATGAAGTTCATATGTTGCTAAAAGTTTCTAAGAATTTCTCTAAGTTCCATGTGTTGCTGAGTGTTTCTATAAATCTCCATGAAGTTCATGTGTTGTTGAGTATTCCTATAAATCTATGTACATGAATAATATGCTGAGATTCTATACATGAATATAAAGTTGAGTTCTATACTTTATGTTGAGTTTCTGAGTAAAATAAATATGAGATGATGACAAGAGTTATACCTTAAAGTGAATCAGTCTTATATGTTTCATATGCATATGCCCGACGGGGGTTAGTCCGTGTTATTTGTCTCAAAAGGATGTATGTCAGATAGCTGCAAGAACTGAGTTCGAGCGTTCAAACAAGAGAGGTCTGAGCTGGGGGGTGACTCGGTAGTGGGGAAATCACGCCACCCATGATGATCACATGTAGTGTGGATGAGAATCCTGTTGTAACACTGTGGTACCCTGACTGGTCGTTTCAGTTCTGTGCCACTGGGATGGGGATATCTTGACTATTGGTACCAATTATTGAAAGAGTTTAAGAGAATCATGCAAATGATAAGAGTTTAAGAGAATCATGTATCATGATAAGAGTATAAGAGAATCATGCATTTTTGAGGATGTTGTTATGAAAATCTGCATATTGAATATATACTGTTGCTTAAATTATGTTTATCATAAACTTACCCTGTGCTTTGTGTCTGTGGTTGACACCTGCCATGACCTCGATTTTATTCGGGCGAGCAGATGAACAGCAAAGAGAGACTATTAGTTGTATACAAGAAGAGGATTTTGTTTGAAGATGTGTTATTTGAAGATGATATATTTGAAGATGTATTTCTTTGTTACGGAGTGTTTTAGTTGTTTGTACTATGTAATAGAATTGATACCAATCTTCATTCTATTGTACATCAGATTTATAAATATCAATCAGTGAGGAAAGATCTTTTGTAATCTGATTATATGTTACTTTAGAATTATGAATATTACTCAGTAATGAAAAATTATAGTTTAGTATTTTTAAGCAAATCGAAAAGAATTTTCATTAAAAATCAATAATAACAAGATGGTAAATTGAGGCATTACACTGATAATCCTAAGATAGAGAACAGAGAGGTTGTAATGGAAAGGGATAGCGTTTCCTTTCATTCTAACAGTTGAGGACCGTTATTGATTGATTGTTTGTATGCCTTGTGTAGGGCGTGATACAGACATTGTTAGTGGTTGTGACCACGAAGCCGGGAGAGCCGGTGTAGCGCTGAGAGCAGGTAAGCTCTTTGTTCTTGGGAGTGTTTCCTCTTGATTGTGTTCCACCATACTCCAGAGGGAGTGATGGTTATTGTATGAATTGATGCATGTATATTGAAATTGTGTGTTACTATTTTGATTGAAAACATGTACTTGATATACATGGATTGAGGCTATGTGTGTTGATTGATGAGATTTTCTCTGGCCAATAGAACAGACTAAATATGGACTTCTTTTAGAGCCAGAGTTACGTGGAACAACTCTAAGTGGTCAATATACGTGTGTATGTGATAAAACTTGAGAGAATGTACCTGTTGCAGATGAGCTTCTCTTGGAAGTGCCATATATGTTTGAGTGTGTCCTGGAATAAGATACCTGTCGTAGATGATCTTTTCCTAGGCAAACGGTATAGATATATTTATATATGTGAGTAAATCCTTGGAGAATGTACCTGTTGCATATGATATTTCTCAAGGAATATATCTGAGTTAAAATATACATGTGATATGTTGTGAATTGTTGAGGGTCGTGATGGCTAAATGATATTGATGCGTTTTATAAAAAAGGTACTGATAAACCTTTGAGACATGTGTATATATGTTGTTATGGCTTGAGAGCTGTGATGGCTAGTTGTAATGCCAATTTTGATATTATATGCATAGAAGTGAACCAGGGGGAGGAAAGACCTCCAAGGACCCTGAGTTTACTGAGATTGTTATCTCACCCCTGTTGGGGGTTATGTTTTGCAGTGATACTTAGGGAGCTGCTGAGAGATCCTAGGGCAAGAGGCTCGAGCAGGGATAGGTTCTGTGAGAACCTTAGGCATAGGGTTGAGAGCATGTTAGCTCTACATTTTGATATATGCCTATTGTTTTATACCCTGATAGGGATTTTGTATAGTTTTGAGATATACATTGTATATTATGAGAATTCACCATATATGATATACAGTGGTTATTGTTAATGACGTTTGATGACATCATTTTGCTTATTGCTTCCAAATTAATTATCTGTGATAATCGCTGCGCTTAATAACCATAAATCAATGTTAATGCACCGGATGCATACGGGGCGTTACAGGTGGCACTCGGAGACCAGCAGCTTCCATCTGCCTGTCGGGGAGGGGAGGATCACTCTGGATGATGTTGCGTCACTATTGCATATCCCCATCGAAGGAGATTTGTTATTGCACGAGACTGTTGATGTTGGGCAGGGAGTTCGTTTGCTTGTTGACTTGCTTGAGGTATCACCTGAAGAAGCTGGAGCGGAGATAGAGCATTGCCATAGGGCACACGTGCGCTTGTCTTGGCTGCGAGACATCTATGCTGTGAGATTTCAGCAGATGAGGTGGAGAGTAGCAGCCAGAGCATACTTGCTTCATCTAGTTGGGTGCACACTCTTTGCCAACAAGAGTGCGACACACATTGGTGTGGTGTTTTTGGAGGCATTCCGTGATCTGGAAGACTCAGGACGATATGCTTAGGGTGCAACAGCATTAGTTCACATGTATGTTAATCTGAATTATGCATGTCAGCACCACGGTAAACATCTTGCCAGTTATATCACGTTGTTGTAGGTAATGGTTTGCAGTTTTTTCTTACTAGAGTATAGGAATAAATTTGTTAAAATTTGTTCATGATATCTAACTAATGTTGTTTATTTTGGTGTAGACTATATTAAAACCAAAAAAATATAAATCAATCTTTTAAAAAAATAAAATAAAATAAGATACCTAATCTCATATTAGAGTGCTCTAATTACTTTTAATTTTTGTCACTGTTGACCAGAGTTACCTGGAGACACAACCACGTGCGTGTCGATGGAAGCCTGCCCAGGCATTACCGTGTAGCAGTTATCGTAGGCGCCTAGACAGATTGGTTACGGAAGATGTATGTTGGACTCCCTATGGCGATCATCGTGCGCATAGAGTTTGACATCATTTCCCTATTCTCTGGTCATATTCAGTGCGGACCGAATGTTGTCAGGCTTTTACCGGAGAGAGTGCTTAGGCAGTTCGGATATGTGCAACAAATTCCAGAAATTCAGTCAACAGAGTCGCCAAGCACAGAGGAGGTCGAAGAGGCATGGATACATTTCGGGGACCACGTACTAGTCACTAGTGAATAGGTCACTCATCCGAGTCAGACGATGGTTGGGTATATAGAGTGGTTTTTCCATGTGTCTCATCCATATATGAGTCCCCCTCAGATTGGTGATCCTGTTAGACACCCTCCGCTTGATCCACATGCTTCATCTGAGGAGCCAACACCAGTTTCAGCTTCATCTGAGGACCCTCGTCATAGTTTTGTATGAAACAATTATATCACAATTTGTACTCAATTGTTTTTATTGTGATGTTAATAACCTTTACTGTTTAAGGATTAATATTTTTCACATTTGTTCAGGCTACGTGTAAAGGCTAGCAGAAGGCTTGCAAGAGATGCTAGACCTGCGTATGGTTACTCGTGGTACTGATGCCTATGCCGCTACTAAGCACCTACTATGTATAGCACATTCTATGACTGAAGAAGGATGTGTGTATTCGCAATAGACGAGGCAGAGGCAAGAGTAGTGATGTTGATGGACACATTTTATATCATTGTATTTAGGCAGAATATGACTTCGATGTGGTCACATGACATTTTTTTTGTTACTCGTACTTGATGTAGACAACATTATTGTAGTTATGTCTTTTTTATGTAATATCTAGTTTCACCTAACAGGTTAATATTTGTACTCAATTGTTTTTGTCAAATTTTGTTCAATTAATTAAGTCATACGGATTGGGTGATCCGTATGATCCATATGGATTCACTGATCCGTAAACCTGCAACACATTGGTTACTCTGTCCAGTTCACACCTACATAAAAATATATTGACTTTGAACAATACGCTTGTCGACAAACAAAATATAAATATAACCGAACATGGTATTCATGGTTAAACATGTCATTCAACAACATATCATAGCTAATAACACTGTCCACACTAATCTCGTAAGTTAACATATTCAGTACGCACACACTTGAGCTGACTATATGCTTGCATTTTGTCTTGGTAATGCTTTGCAACATTATAACAATTTGATGACCATAACATCGCAGGTGGCGGAATAGGACATGCAGGTGTCAATGCAACCTGCAATAAGTATTAACATTAGAGTTGGTTATCATTTGTGGCAAAACTAGGCAAAAAATCAAATACCTGAACAAAATGGTTACCAAATACATGACCAATACATAAAATGCAATGAACAACGGCATCTGTAGGCGGTTGACTTCTCAATGGGAAAACGTCATACTTTATGGGAGAGACAGAGAAACGAGAACGATGTTATACCTTGACGCAATGACATATCCTAAATCGGTAATATCCATCCACTTATCAATGGTTACCTGTCATTAACAAAGAACACCTCTAAATATAAGTAAAATAAATATGCATTAAAAATTCCCATAATTTCATTTTTGTTACCTTTGACAACCCATCAATAAGTAGGGACCGTTTCAAATGCTCAAATCTATCAAATCCACCAAACAAGACTATATATTCATCAGACCATTCTGCAAGTTCTTTGAGCAAATGATTGCGTACCAAAGGCCAGGTTCTTCACCATATCCTAGCAAGGCAGCAATTTACAAAATCCACAATTACCATCCGCTTTAACATCAGTAATGTCTATAATATAATTGTGCATAGAAGTATGAAATTGGTCCAGCATAGGCAACTTCCTCTTGGTATGTCTGTCATTTTCTGAAGATGTAGGGGATGGTTTTGGAGTGGAACAACTATTTTGCACAGAATGTAATTCATCGACATACTCCCAGTAAGATGGATCCCGCTTGGTTGATCTGGCGTGTTGCGACACTGACTTCTTTTGAGCACCTTTTGTTTTTACCTTTTCAGGAGGAGGACACATTGAATTTTTGTCAGGAAATGCAATTTGTCTAAGTTTTCTCTTTAAAGTTACCTTCCCACAAATGTCAAGGTTCTCAAAGCGCTTAGATATGGCTTCCATCTCTTCAATTATGTTGACCTGACACTCATCTAAACCTTGATCTTCAAAACTTAACCTCCGCTAAAAAATATCAACAGCATGAATAGGTATGCTCCCAATAACATACTTAGCTAGCTCACGTGCACAAGGCAATCCATGCGTAGTTCTCATGACACATCCACAACGAGTTTTGTTTTTGCCTGCATAATGGACTCGCTCATACTCTGCAGCTATTTGGTTCAATGCATACCTAGACACCATGCCAATTAGTCTTTTGTAGAGCGTTACTTTAAACACATGGCCCACAACATGTGTACTTTTCTTCAAAGATGCCCTAATTTCAGTGTGTTGCAAGGTCAACATGTTGTGCATTGCATCCCACACACTACAAAGATCGCCAAGACTATTCTGCAATAGTCTCTTCAATGTCGAATGGGTAGACTTAACCCTGCACTCAAATTAAAAAAGTGAAAAAGGATCCCCCACATCAACAATAAGTCAACAGCAAGTTAACAAAAGTTAAAGATTTTCTAACCTGTTAGTGGTTGTGTTACCCAAATGCATGACTTGTTTTGTCCATGCTGAAACAAATTTTTCTTTGTGTGGATTCAACCATGTTTGCTTCACATAATCAACAAACGCTGGCCATGGCGAACACGCAACTTCAAACTTTGTAATACAATCAGCATAATTATTCTCATTATCACAATCCACAACACTTCCCTAAGCTTCCATCACTTACTCCCATGCGTTACTCTGTCGGATAAAAGTTTTACATTTTGCCTTCACATTTTTTTCAATGTGGAACCGACACAGTAAATTGGTACACATAGGGAACACAGTTGTAATTGCACTCATCAATGCTAAATCTCTATCAGTCACAATGACCTTTGGGAAAAATTCACTTTTCAAAAATATGCCTCTAAAACGTTCTAGGGCCTAGACAACATTGTCTATGCATTCAACTTCTAACAAAGCAAATGCAGCTGAGAACGTCATCCCAGTAGGAGTGACACAAACAATATCAAGTAATGGAAGACTGTACCTGTTTGTTTTGTATGTGTTGTCTATGAGGAAAACAACATGATATGCATTGGTTAACTTCACTGCATCTGGATGTGTCCAAAATAGGTCACGGATGACATTTTCATCCTTCACTTTATGCCAATGAATATACATGTCATGTTCCAGAAGCTTCATTAAATGTTGCAATTCAGTATTACCTTCACTGATACGTGTACAATATGTATATCTTGCATTCATTACTTGCTTCAAAGATGTACAATTATTGGGATTATGGTCTTTCAAAGTTAGGAGAATATTCTTAGGTTTCACCATCAACCTTGTCATATCATGCACAACAATCTTCTCATCCTCTGTCAGTTGACCAGCATATGGGTGTCCATATAATGACTCTGCCAAAGCATGATTATGTGTGCCACATAATAATTTCACCATCCACCCTTCACCTCCCGGCAATGGTTTGGCTCGCAACTTAAACGGACAACCACATTTTTTAGTACTAGTCACTATAGGTACCATGTTTTTGATGAATGCTCTATATTTTCTACTCCTTTCACAACGAATTAAAACAAATGATGTTCTTCCCTTCTTTCCAATTGACGTGTCTGACCTCATTATAACAGCTACAAAACCATTCTCATATGCAACATTTCTAGCCCATTTTAAAACATCCTCACGAGAATGGAACCCCTACAAAAATCGATAAAAAGTGTTAAACTTCCATAAATGATGTATTTAAAAAATTTCACCGATTATCAAATAATATAAATACCTCAGATGTATTGAAGGCTGCAGAACAATCAACTTTTTCAAACACACTAGATTCATATCTAATATCTTTATTTAAGTCTATTTCTTCAGACATAATACAGTCATACATCCAGTCATCGTCGTTCATGTTGACAACTAAATTTAAATAGCTGACAAAACAAAACTATCATTAATGAAAATAATTTTTTGTATAATCAAAATAAATTTTGCATATTTTCTTGAATTTTTAAGGTATACGGATCAGTCAATCCGTAAGAAGTATACGGATTAGTAAATCCGTATACTGCATACGGATCAATCAATCCGTTTGAACCATACAGATTGGTTAATACGTAAGAACCATACGAATTAACCAATCCGTAAGAACCATATGAATTAACCAATCCGTAAGAACCATACGGATTACTCACTCAGTATCATCCATACGGATTCGTTGATCCGTATACTTCTTACGGATTGGTTAATCCGTGTTGTTCATACGAATCAACAAAACTTATATAATCATACGGATTACATAATCCGTATGGAATTTATGGATTACATAATCCGTATGGAATTTACGGATTACATAATCCGTTAACTACAAAAACTCAGCTTACCTTCGCCCACCACTGCTCCACCACCGTCTGCAACTTCGACCAACCCAAAAATGGCCACAGCCAACCGCTACTATTCACAATACACTCAACCACTAACAAAATGAAACCTTGTTCATGGAACCGCAACGTACTCCCTTCCCTCTGCACTCTACACCTCAGCTTCCATTATAAACAATAAAGGGTATTATGGGCATTTAAAAACTTTCTGGGTGTATTAGTCTTTATACTGGTGTATAAAGTTTTTCCCTTGAACATGCAATATATTGGGCTAGCAGTGCACCATTTGTAGCCAACTCCCAAGAGGGCCCAATGTGAAGCTCTTACTTCACAAGGGCTTCTCAGTAATTACAATATGTCAGGTAAGACTACCCGATTCATTTTTTGTTTCATGTTTGTGTCACAACTTAAAACTCACTTGTTACTCTGCCCTGATGACATTGGACTTAATGGTCACAAAATTAGCATATGTGCTGATTTTGATTAAATTAGATATGACAAACTTTCCCTTCTTATGAGCAAGAACATAACAAAGTTCAATGAATCAATTTTCCCCATTTTCTCTCAGTAGCTTTTGGAGAACGAGCAATAATATAGCGGTAAAGTTGTATCTTAGTGACTTTTTAGTCATGGGTTCGAATCCCAAAACAGTCTGTATGCATATGCAAGGGTAAGACTGCGTACAATATCTCTCTCCACTACTACAAAAAGTATATTCAAAGACGCTCCATCAACGACAAGTTTTAGAAAATCGTTTTAAATGAAAACGCGGTGTCAATTTTGTAAATAAATAGATATGGACTACTAAGGTTCTTTAAAACGTCATAATATGTTGTGTTTAACGATGATCATTGCAAGAATCATCTTGGTATACATGCGCTTAAGGGCGGTCGTTTTAAAAATTGTCGTTGATGGATTTTTCACTCTCAACTTCTCTCTCTTGAACCCTGTAGCCTCTATTTGAATCTATTTACTCTCATCCTTTTGCTCTCACTCTCGTCCAATACTTCAACACATCTGAGTGTTGTCTTTGAAAACTCTTTTCCCTTGAATCTCCCTCCTTCTCTTGTGCCCTTTCATTTTCAACAATGTTGTCATTAAGGAAGCTTAGATCTGTAACAGTGGAACGATGTGGAAGGTTGAGCAGGTCTTGGGCAAAGGGTAGATTTCAAAGGAAGAGCAAATCTCCCGTGCCACCACCCCTTTGCGGCGGTGCAAGCCATCAAGGACAACATCGACAATGAGATCACTGCTTTAGAGCACCTCGACGCCAACGACATCGAGGCCCTCCATGAGCGCCACCTCCAGCAGATGAAGAAGATAGCAGAGACGCGTTTGCTAGCTTGAATGATGGAGAATAAGTTTTCATTCTCTTTTTTTGGGTTTGGACTTTGGTGGGTCAATCACAAATTTATGCATATTAACCCCTTTTCCAAGTTCTGTACGATACCCCTTTGGAACAGGATTTGGATGGTGTCACCCACAAGGTGTATTTTGGTATTTAGATCTATGGCAAATTAGCGGGTATGCTTCATTCCTTATAAATTTGATTTTTTTTTCCCACCCTTATGGCCTATACTCATCATATTTTTCTCTGTTTGTTGTAAGCAATTACAAGATACCATACCATTATTTTCCAATGTAGGTTTAATTGTTGTGGTTTGATTCCTTAGAAAAATAAGATATGATTATTTTGCTACAGCCTTGGAGAAAATTGTTGGAAATAAGACCTGTAATGAGATCTATATGTGTCAGCTTTGCTTTTTTATGTGATTGTTATGCGTGATAATTCCAAATTGTGCAGTTTGCTTC
The DNA here is from genome assembly GCA_007407185.1 of Glycine tomentella. Classification (NCBI taxonomy): domain Eukaryota; kingdom Viridiplantae; phylum Streptophyta; class Magnoliopsida; order Fabales; family Fabaceae; genus Glycine; species Glycine tomentella. Next base: position 112,620 of record PYAF01002289.1, read on the forward strand.
TTTATATGATTGTTGTGTGTGGTATCAATGTACAATAAGTTATTTTCTTTCTTTTCTTTATTTTTTTATCATGTCCCTTCAACTAAATCTCTTAACCTAGTTTTCCTTTCATTTAAACATTCTACCATCACCATCAAATAGTATATATTACTAGAGTGACAACTTTTAGAGAGGCTAAAAAAGGCATAACCAGTGTGCAGAGCTGTTAGGTTGGTCATGGGTATATGCATAACTAATGTGACCCTGCACTCTTGACTCTTATAATTGTCTAGAGTGTTGATTTGAGGG
>PYAF01002290.1:21602-47839 GCA_007407185.1 Glycine tomentella
GCCATGTTCTTCCTTGTTCTGTAAGCTTTAAAATTTGGTATACCATATGTTTGCTAAAATGTTACAATGAATTACTATAGTACATGAGTTATAATTTGGATAAATAATTTTAACTAACCTAAAAATTAATTAATTTAGATTAATAAGGAAGTAACTAATTAACTTAACTATTTAGATTTTGTGGCCATAGGTTACTTTGCTGTATTCTTTTATTCCGTACTTGATGCTGTGGTATTTGTAATTAATTACTTAATGTTGTTGTATGTTATTTTATTATGTTGCTGTAAATTAATTTTGTAACTTAATGATTGTTGTATGTTATTTTATTATATTGTTGTATATTGTGGTATTTGTAACTTAATGTTGTTGTATGTTATTTTATTATTCACTTGATGTTGAGCTATGATAAAGTTTCTATGATCTATTCTATTAGAAATTAGGTCATGGGTATATGATTAAAGATTTGAATTATATATTGTTAAGATTATTTCCTTAAGAAAATTGTGGGCACTTATATCTTTAATATTGATGGATGATTAAAAATTTTATAGTGCCAAGATATGAGACTTTGAGAAATAAATTAATGGTAAAGAGGAACTGAAAGAAAAAAATCAAACCATGCATCATTTTCATTTAACCCCTCAGAGTGGAGGGAGGTTTCACTAGAGTGGGTGAAACTATATTGATAATAGTACCCTTTGACCCCTCAGAGTGGAGGGAGGTTTCACTAGAGTGGGTGAAATTATTTTGCTTATGGTACTCTGTGGTGATAATCTGAGATCTCAGTCATGCATCATTTAACAAAGAAATCATGCATCATTTTCCATGAATCTGGTTCTGTTTATAATGATGATTTATTCATTAATTGTCTGTGATGTTATTTCAATTTCTGTCGATTATCTAATCATGTTTATTAAATACTTACCCGAGTTGTGTCTGTGGTTTGACACCTGTGATGACCCCAATCTATTTGGGTGAGCAGAAGAACAGTAAGCTGAGGAAAGCATTAAGGAAGGAGCTGGATATTATGTGTGTTGTTGGATGACTATATGCTTTATTTGTGATTTTCTGTTTGTCAGTATTTGATACTACGCTGAGCTGTCTGTATCTTATGTTATAACAGACTATTTGGGACTGTGTTGTATTTGGACTGTATCTTAAATTATATTTGAACCGTATATTTTGACAATTTTGCGAACGCGTTAGAAAAATAAATTATTACGTATAATTAATTTTACGTAAACAAAATTACATAGAAATTTTTTTTCTGTAAAATTAATAAGTGAAATCAATTAAAAATGAACAAGAAACGTAGTCGTTATAATCTGCATTTGAATCCACAAATCACCACAAGCCTACAATTTTCCAAGTTATACTGCATAATTCGTGTTTACTGATAATTCTCTTGTGATAATCGATTAAGCTTTGAAATAATCGATTAAAATCATTCAAATTGGGATTCCGAATGAAAATTGTGCTTAAGTAGTCGATTACAACAATTGGTAACCGATTATTCTTCCAAAAATCACAGTTTCAAAAATTTCAAAACTTTTTGTGATAATCGATTACTGTTCGAATTAAACGATTACTTTGATCAAAAATCCTTTTTCAAAGCAAAATTCACTGGATTAATCGATTACGGTGAATGGTAATCGATTAAAGTCCTGGAAATCTTTTTTTATATAAATTTCAAAACCTCTTGCGATAATCGATTACCAGTTGAATTAATCAATTACCAAAGCCTCAATGTGTTTTTAAAATTCAAATATTTATGAGATAATCGATTAAAACATGAAATAATCGATTACTGTTTATCTTCTTCATGAGCATTGTATAGAAATAATAGATTACGGGTCGTATTAATCGATTACCATCACTGCAAAACGTGATTTTTCTCACGGAATAATTGATTACACAAGTCGATAATCGATTATTCATGGAGTTACTGCAAAATCTAACAGTTTTTCTTGGAAATTATAACCGCCCAACTCCCACCTAATTCAAATTCAAATTTTATGCAGTGACTTAATTTGTACTAACTGCTCTATTATTCAAATTTCAAACCTTTTGGAGCCTAAGGAACTCTATAAATACAGCCTTTGCGCAAAAGAAAAATCACACCCATACTCACTCCCTCTCTTTGTATTTTCTCTATTATTTGTGTCTAGAAACCCTGCACCATGTGTACTTCTAAGAGAGCAAAAACACCTAAGAGAAAGGCTACTGGTGAAACCTCTAACCCAGTGGTTAGTAGGTTAGACCATTGGTTCTCTGCAGAAAGAGATAAAATGACTTATCTCCAATTTAATGACATAAAGCTTATAGGTTCCCCTAAACACTTAGACTTAGAATGGTTCAGTGGGGAGGGATTTCAGTTTCTTGCATTCCTTGAAACTCAAGGATTAAGGAAGTTAGTGGAGATGAAGGGTACTTATTACCCTGAATTGGTGAAAGTGTTCTACACTTGCGCTAAAGGATCAATGGATGAGACTTTGAGGTCTCAACTATGTGGGGTGGTAATGGAGATTACTCCAGAGGTGTGGGAGGCTGTTGTTGGTATATCTTTTGAGGGTGAGAAGAAATTTGAGGAAGATATGGAGGGGTACAATATAATAGATACATATTGGGGAATGCTGATTGATCCCCATATGCAACTCAAGCATAGGTTGGGTACTGGTCCCATGACTCATGAGGGCAGGTTGCTTCATTACATTATCACATATGTTCTGACTCCTAGAGCCACAAACCATGCCCAAGCAACTGATGACCTACAAATTGTGTATGGTATCAAGAATTCAATTCAGATGAATTGGATTCTCATCATTGAGGAGATAATGCTCAAATCTAAGAGGCTTATGAACTATCCCTTTCCTTATGTTGTCCTTGTGTCCAGATTCATAGACTATTTCAATACTGATGTGTCTAATGAAGTGGTGGACAACACCAACTCGAGCAATAGCATGATCAAGGAGAAGCATCTCACAAAATTGGGGATGGTGAAGACTCCTCAAGGTTGGCAGATGGCTGGCCAACAACCTGATCCTGTTGGAGGTGCTGAGGCTGAAGAAAATGATGAAGTCCTACACAACCTGTCTACAGTGCCTTCGAGTCCTTGATGATTCAAAAGATGGATGGTCTTTTCTCTCTTCATCATGAACGTAGGGCTGAAACTAATTCAACTTTAGAAGAAATCAAAACTAGGCTAGAAAGTTTGGAAACAAAACTGATGTATGAAGGGTCCGAATCCTTTTAGCATTCTTAAGCCTTGTAATGTTTTTTTATGTTTTATGTTTTTATTTTTAATCATTGTAATGGCTCCCTTTAATGATTAATGCAATCGCCTTATATTTCTTCTTTGTGTTATCCGCTGTGCAATTTATATTTTTTTGACTTTGATAAGCCAAATAGGGGGAGAAATTGATTGAATTTGTCATGCTCTACATTGTGCTATGTTCATCCCTGTTTTTCTGCAAAAATTCTGCATAAATTGAACATTCACTTAATTGATTAATTAAGGGGGAGCTAAGTAATGATATGAGCAATTTAAAGTCATATATAACTTAATGAATGATGATTAAAAGGAATCAGATGCTTTAACACTTGTTCTTTGCAAAGTGTAAATTTTCAGGTCTGAAAATTTTCAAAGTCTTCCATGATCAATTTCCTTTAAAAGCTTCAAGTTCAACAAATGGTCAATCCAGAATTTGGCATGTTCGAAGCCAAAAAGGGGGAGATTGTTGCATACAGGGGGAGCTTTATGAAGTTTGGAAGTCTTTGATTCAAGATTAGTTTTGAGCTTTCAATATGCTTAAAAAGACTTGAAGACTTGGAATTGAAAAATTATGTAAAAGGAAAACTATATGATTGATCCTTGCATTCATTCATTCATACATTGAATTAACTAAATGTTTTTTTATTAAAATCAAACAAAGCTTTTAACATTTAACTAAGGTTTTAATTGAATTGAAAGGTTTTTGGAAAAATAAGTTTTTCACTGATTTAATCGATTACATAAAAGGGTTAATCGATTATTTTGTTCTTCGTTCAAATCTGAAAAATCTTCATAAACTTTTAATCGATTACCTATCGGTTTAATCGATTATTTGGCCTTTGCATAGGCCTGAAATGCTTTGTTATGAATTTTAATCGATTACTAAACTTTCGTAATCGATTATTTAGTTAAAATCAGTTTTTAAGTCTTCCTAGAATAAACAATTGCCAGAAACTATAATCGATTATTTAGTTCAAACTGAAAATCATGTTTTTCCTGACTTAATCAATTATCATATACAGACATCACAAAGATGTTGGATACAGGAGGAGCTTTATGAAGTTTGGAAGTCTTTGATTCAAGATTGGTTGAGCTTTCAACATGCTTAAAAAAACTTGAAGACTTGGAATTGAAAAATTATGTAAAAGGAAAGTTATCTGATTGATCCCTGCATTCATTCATTCATACATTGAATTAACTAAATGTTTTTTAATAAAATCAAACAAAGCTTTTAACATTTAACTAAATTGAATTGAAAGGTTTTTGGAAAAATAAGTTTTCACTTATTTAATCATTACATAAAAGGTTAATCGATTATTTTGTTCTTCATTCAAATCTAGAAAATCTTTATAAACACTTTAATCGATTACTTATCAGTTTAATCGATTATTTTCCCTTTGCATAGGAATGAACTGCTTTGTTATGAATTTTAATCAATTACTGAACTTCCGTAATTGATTATTTAGTTAAAATCAGTTTTTAAGTCTTCCTGGAATAATCAATTACCAGAAACTGTAATCGATTATTTAGTTCAAACTGAAAATCATGTTTTCCTGACTTAATCGATTATCATATCCAGTAATCGATTACACAGTTCACTTTGAGAATAAATATCTTTGTGTTAATCGATTACAACTCGGGATAATCGATTATTTGGCTCATGGTGAAAACCCAAAATGCTTCTTGAACACTTTAATCGATTATATTTTAATTTAATTGATTACACACTCGTTTTAATCGATTATTTGGAGCGTGTAATCGATTACAGTTAGTTACAACTTCTGTTACAAATAGAAGTGGAAGCTTGGCTTGTTTTCCAACTTGATCAATTCGTATTTCTGAGTATACACAAGCTTTCTAAACACTTCCAAAGTGAATTTCTGGGTTCTATGAGTTCTTGCTTCATCTAAAACATTCATGGGTATTTGATCGAATGATTCTTTAAGCAAGAAATCTCTTTCAGAGGTTAAGGAAGAAGAATGCTCTGAGTTTGTTTTTGTCTTTCAACCTGATTTGTTCATTCATTTGCACGTCATTCACTGGATCATCAGGTTGTTTCTTTCCTTAATTCCTTGGTTGTAATTCTGTTTTCAAATTCTGTTGATATTGACTATTGTGATTGGGTTCTTCTTTGCTTGGGACTAAATAAGGGTTCTCTAGCTTAAAGATCAGAGTAGTGTTCTCTAAATCTTTCTCCTTAGAAGTCTAATAGGGTTTTAGATTTGTGTTCTTTATCTAGGGTTGATCAAGAGAGGTTCTTGTAAAAGCTTGTGAGAACAATTTATAATAGTGGAACTCTAATTCAGTGTGAATTAGAAGAAACTGGGTGTAGCTTCGTGTTTTGAAGTCAATCAGTATAAATTGCTTGTGTTGTTTTTTCTATATCTCTATTCTCATCTTATTCATTGATCTTTAATTCTTTGAGTCATATTCATTGTTCAACAAGTTCAGTTTTGATCTATTGAATTCTTGGGTTGAGACATTTGATTGAGTAAATTGATTTCTTGGTTTTGAAAGTGATAAAGATCCTGAAACTCTTATATGAATTTGTTTTTAAAAATACCAAGGTTCAATCAATTCACCCCCCCTTCTTGGTTGTTGTTAAGTATTCCTATTATTTTCAAAAGAGTGATTCTTGATTCATGTAGGGGTGTTTGTGGATCGGTTTGGATTAGTTTTGGTAAAATTTAGGACTCAATCCAATCAAATTTGATCGGTTAGACTCGATTTGGTTTTCAGAAAAAAAAAATTTGAAACCCAACTCAACCTGTTCATGAACGGTTCGGTTCGGTTTGGACAAACGGGTTACCCATTTATTTTTTTCCTTAAAACTACTATTTTATATCATGATTCTTTCAAATATCCAATACAATTAACACAATATTATCAAATGTATGAAAGTAGTAAAATTGATTCATTTAATACCATGAACATAATGTTCTAAAATCATAGTTTTAAAAACCGACCCGATGACTGACCCTATCAAGGTACTGGTTCACTAGGTCAATGGTCAAACCGGTGGGTCACTAATTGACCCGCATGACCCGGTCTATAATAAAAATATAAAAATTTTATACCTGCCTTACAATATTTAAAAAAAGACATCATAAACCATAACATAGAAAATTAGATACAAAAATGTAAAAAAAAAAATATTATTGTTCAAGTTCAAATAAACAAGTAAAAAAAATTATAAACATAAGCTAAATAAATTTAAGTTTAAAAAACAAAATCATCAATACCAAACTAATACCAATAACCAATTTTCACCTAATAACTCATACTTGCACTCAATTTACTTTTATTCTATATTAATATTATTAATAATTTATGAATATTTTGGAAATAAATTTTATGAGCCTAAAAAAGAAAGTAAAAATCATGCTTACATACATCATTTATCCATAATTAATAGAGAGATAGTTATTTAATCTAAAATTCAAAAAAGAAAAAAAACCATTAAAAAACATTTTGTTTAATTAAATGCACTGTCTCACACCATTAAAACTTTCTCCCCCCCCCAAAAAAAAAAAATTCTCAGTCCCTCCCCCTTCCTCCTCGTTTCACGCAACGCAACCCTCCTCCCTCCAAATCCTTCATGTTCACGCAGACCCCCCCCCCCTCCCCTCCCCTCAAATCCTTCTTATAATATAAATTAAAACAAAAGATTCTTGAACAAGATTTACTATAATAGTTTGAATCACAACTATTTCTCATAAATTAATTTTTTGCAATAAGCTTTGTTATAACCAAATTTGTTGCAACCACATTTGCTGAAACAAACAAATGAACAAAAGATGATTAATTAATATTATAAACATGGTAAACAAAATATGAAAAAAAAGGTAAAACAAATAACAATATACCTGAAAGTAATACATTAAGAAATTTCAGCACTTGCAAATTCAACACTTGGAGATCCAATATTAGTAGTATTTAAAGTCAAATCAAACAACTCTAAAAACAAAAACACAACTCGTTAGCCCAAAAATTAATTGATATTTTATACAAATATAATATTTTGGCTTTTATGATGAAATGACATTATTTCAATCATTAACAAAAAAAGTAATATAATTATTTTGGCTTCGTTGAATACTGATTTTTAAGTAACCTTAATGTTAAAAAAACAAAAGAAAAAAAAAAAGACATCATTCGAATCAAACTTTCAAAGAATGCTATAAGAACAAAAGACGTCATTTAAATCAAACTCTCAAAGAATAAATCAACCAACGAGAGAAAAAAAATCAGGTCCTGACTATTAAACTAATTCTCTCAATCGTTAATCCAAATAGACACATTTTTCCCTCTTAAGATTTTACCAAAGATTAGCTTAATTCTAAAGAAAACAAGAAAAAGAAAACAGTAAATCAAATACAACAACAAAATTCGAGTCAACACTACAATAATGAAGGTTATTTATTTTCTTCTCATTACTGTTTCCATCAAAATCCCAATGAATACAAACCAGAATAATCACGAGAAGTTAAAGAGGTTCGGAAAAGAAAAAGACAACGCAGAGGAAAACCTAATGCTTGATCGATTTGATGAGATCAGATGAGATGAGAGAGAACGAAGAAGGAGCTAATGCAGAACCATAGAGAAGAAGATGAGATGAGATGAGAGAGAAAAGAAGTGACTGAAGTACAGAGGAGATTAGATGAGAGAGAACACAAAAGCGCAAAAGAAAAAGAAACTTAAACCCATGACATTTACAATACCACACATTCACAGCAAAGATGAGATGAAATGAGATTATTATGGGTTAACCCTTCATTTTGCCCAGACATTTACAATACCACACCTTTTTTTATTGTCAAAATATTTTTTTAGTTTTTTAATTTTTAATATATATATATAATAAAATTTATATTTTTTTACGGGTGCACGGATCGGGTCAATAGATCTATAAATCTAAACACGTGGTTCAACCCATACATGAACGGTTTTGATCGGTTCAGTTTGTTTTTAAACCAAATACATAAATGACTCAATCCAAACTATTTAAATCGATTCGGATTGTCGGATGACCCATACCCGTGAACACCTCTAGTTTCATGAATGTGAATAGATATTTCTTATTTCCTTTATTATGATTAAATACTGATTAAAATTGAAATTATGACTTACTCAATAATAAAATATATTCAGAATTATTATTTTATTACTCCATAATAAATATGGGGTAAATTTTTCCTCTCCTATATTTATGGGAATAAAGTATTTATTCATGAAATAAGTACCCCTAAATATTTATTATAAATTATAAATTTTATTTGTATTAAATAAATATTTTTTCTATAGAATGCACGGACTAAAATTTTAGTATGCTTAACAAAGTTTTCCATGCAACTTGATTTCTGGGCTGCATGACATGTGTTTAATTTGTGAGAGAGCATAGCATCAAATTTTCCAGACAGCTTCACTACTGCGTTAAATAACATAAATAAGTGTGTTTAAAATAGGGAGGTGCTATTTCCACTCCACTTCTTTGCTAAAACACTCGCTCTTTATTTTTTTTTTCCAAAAATACCCAAGTAAATACACTCCCCTTCCTAACTCTACGACGAAGGCTTCTCCACCACTGTCTTCGACAACAGCACAAGAACAGGTTCAGGGGAGACGAGACAGTGGCACTCAGCGCCAACAACCTTTCCTGGCTTGGTGGTTCCGGCGATGGGAAGAAGAACGAGTCAATGAACCAAAGCGACATAGGGTTTTGTTGTGAGGGTTCCGACTCCTCCAGAGCAATTCCAATAGCGTGCGTTGAGGTCATGTTGTTGCGGTCACAGTTACAGAACGGAGAATCATCAACAGAAGTATCAATGCATTAACTAATCTTCTAAGGTATTATGCACTCCCCATTTTTCTAATTCTATCTTTTGTATTTTTCTAATAAAATGGCACACCTTGTGCTCTTGTATTAGCTTCGGTGAATAAAATTTCTTTTGCCGTTTAAAAAAAAAAAGCTTGATTGAACACACGAATTGGCGTCGGCATTGGAGAGGCCAAAAGAATTACAAGAGGATTGCAAAATCACAGGTTAAAAAAGAGGTGGAAAGAATTAGGAAAAGGGAGTCCAAAATCATGTTAATGCTAGGGTATTTTAGGAAAAAACTTACTAAAGGGAGTGCATTATTAATGTGGAAGTGGAAATAGCAACTCCATTAAAATATGTGCTTTATGTTCTTTCTTATCCTTAAAAAAGCTACTGAAAATTTAACGTAATGACTCTCATTAATTATACCAAATTACATAGAGACCGTAGTTTGAGGAAGATGGAGAATTCCGTTGACCTGAGACGACGACACTTGTGGATTTTGTGCTAGGCACTCTATATCTACTGGGACACATTAATTTCGCAGTTCAGTCTAATGATACAATCACTTAATTTCTTGGAAAAGTCTTATATATACTGACATCTAACTACACACCAAAAATTAATTGTTCAGCATAATTTAGTTTTTTCCTCAACTAACCATCTAGCATTCAAGCACAGTATTATCCCCATTCTTAACTCTTCATTTGGACGCCTAAGCTAATAATATATACCCACATTAGTCTCATCTTATGAATAAAATAATTATTCAGTCAATAAGGCAACGGATGTCATCATGTTCATCACTCTCCTATTACTTGAAAAAATCAGCACAAGCAACAAGGAGAGGGAGATAGAACAAGTATTCTCTTGATGGGAAATTGAAAATGAAGAAAGGGAGGAACCGATAAAACTCACCAGGAAGAATTACAAGCTCGAAAAAGATATACACCAAAAGAAGGAACGGAAAATAAGACATCATTTCTCAAAAATTTATTTTCATGTACCTCCTGCAAGAGGTAAGGTACGTACAGACTGATATTAAAATTTCCTGATTTATATTGTACACAGATCTCGATTTTCGCTGTTGAGTCTCGTACAAAATCTTCTATTTTTATTTTTATTTTTTATTTTTTATGATCTGCAAGTATTTTTCACATAAAATAGCACTGCTGTCGAGCTGAATGGATAGTAAAATTCTCTTTTTGATATTTAAGGCAATTATACATTGAAAACTCAAACTTGAGACAATGATTAAATTAGAACAACTCTTCACTGATTGTTTCACACGTTTAAAGATAAGTCTCTTATTACCGTACGTGTTATGTTTTATTATTATTTCGTCTAGCTAGCTTCCTGCTGCATCTTATTTTTTAGTCTGTTCATCCGTATGAGTGTTTTTTTTTTTAATTATTATTCTTTTGTTTATTTTAAGTACGTGATTTGGTTTATTTATTGAGTTTAATGTCAATATTCTCATAATGTAAAATAATAAATAGTCATTCAATCTTAAATCACACTTTAAATTATTTTAATAAGATAATTATTTTTAAAATCAATAAACTTATCATATATTATAAATTGTGATTAGATAATTATATAAAAAAAAAATATACTATCATGTATAATATTTTTTCTCTTTATTTATTATAATTAATGTTTATTGTTGCGAAACCCGCACACTACGGCAAGTGCACCGATCGTTTCAAGTAATAAAATAGGTAAGTGAGTATCGTTCTCCACAGGAATTGGGGTGAATTCACAGTAATATTAAGCCAATGTGATTGAAAGTAAAACAGAAAATGTTGAAGAAAGTTGTTGTTGATTGATTGGTTGTTGAGTAAAAACAGAAATTAAATAAACAGTAAATTAAATTAAGAAGTTACCAATGGAAGAGCAATTGTGGTCAGGCTCAATCCCCTTTGATTCCTACCTCCTTCACTTGACTGGTTTATTAGTTAAATTTACACAAATGATAAATCTCTCCTAATATCGTAAATCCTAAATTATTAGTGACTTATCCCTTTAATTCGATCGAGAATCCTAATCCCTTAGCAATCCTGTCAAACTAAGCATTTAGAGAATATATCATAAGGGTTTCTTGTTATGATTGTTCAGAAAATAAGTCTTTTCTAGATTAGTTAATCCCTAATCCCTTAATGAATCAACCTTTTAACCTGAATCAAAAACCTAATTCCTTAGTGAAATCTATCAATTTAAGCATTTAAAAAACCATATCATAATTTCTGCAGCCACGCATCCCTATCCCTAGGTGATGAACAACTGTTACTCTAAACAGGTCAGAAATTAGAACCCCAACGTCCCCATTGCGAATCCTAACCCTAGATACTTAATTGAAGTGATTAGTTCCAAATAAGAATAGAAAATAAGAATAGAATAGAATAAAACAATCGAAACATTATTATTCAATACCAATCAAATTACAGAGGAGTTCACATCAGTTCATGGCCTTCCCACAATACAAGATTTAGCTTGCCATAGGCCTCAAGAACATCAAAGCTATTAAATAATACATAGTTCTGCTGAAACCCTAGCCTTGATTCTTGAATTCCAGAGGTTTAGAAGGATGGAATATGGTTTTTAGATGAATAATGGATGATATCCTTCAATCCCCAGAGGCCTTGTATTTATAAAATAATTTAATTAAGGTAACAAAGCCTAAAACTGTGCCAAAATTCGAAACAGATAAGTTTAAAACAGGCAACAGGATCTTTGTGGTGCAATCCACGCGGAGTCCCGCTCTAACAGCGCGGGATGTTCGAATGGGTGACGCTGACCTCGTGGCCCTCCACGCTAACCGCGTGGGTTGTTCGAGTTAAATGGCCTAGTGCTGGACTTCTGGCGCGGCCTTGGCGCGATCCGCGCGGTGCCTTCAAATGAATGGCGCTGACCGCGTGGGAGTGGCGAGACTAGCGTGAAGTCTTCGAATCTGAAGGTTGGCCTTCTAGCATCTGGCGCTACTCGCGCGGGATCTGACACGATCCGCACGAGACTTTGAATCTTGTTTTCTTCCTTCTTTTGCTTTGAACTTCCTCTTTTTAACCTGAAATTGCACATATAGTAATTAAATGAGATTAAAGACAATTATAATGATAAACTAACTAATTTTATTCTAATTCCTAACTATTTGATTAAATTAAATCCTAAAACTAGCTTAAAACTAAGATGTGTTTGCAACACATCATTTATATTTACTATTTTCTAAAGTCTCTTAAGATGAACAAATGAATGATTATTTTTAAAAAATAAGAAGAGTTATATATACAAGCTCTTATTTTGGTGGCAGATCATTGCCAGTAATATAATTTGTGTCCTCTAAATTAAATTAAGAGTTTTATTACTTTTATTTTAAGTTAGGCTTTTTTTTTATTTTTCAGTAAGAAAAAGGCTTATTTTTTTTAATTGACGATAAAAATCATTTCTAAAATATAAAACATTAATTGGTTCACTGGATTGTCTGTCAGACAAATTTAGTTGATTTCTTGATGATTCATTTTAAAATAAAAAGAAAGAATTGTCTTTAATATTGAAAATCATAGGTTAAATTAATTTACAAGTCCCTGAACTATTTATTAATTTTTAATTAAGTTTTTAACTATATTAATTTTTAATTGAATCTCTAACATTGCATTTATTTTTTAATTTGGTTTGACAAGAACCTACTTATTTTAAGTGAATTAATGGTTTAAATTGCAATCTTAAATGAACCTAGTAACTATATTAAGCGTACTCCAATTTAAATCTACTTTTTTAGTTTATCTCAATTTTGAGAACTTTAGCACTATCATTTAATGTATAAGTTACCAAAATGGGGTAAATAAATGGATCTAAATTTAAATTTACTCGTCTTAATATTTAATATAGTAGTCAGATAATTGTTTTTTTATTTGGGATAAATTAGATGGATCTGACTCCTTTAAAGTCAAGGATGAACTTTAGAAGTTAAGTGCATTCACAGTCATTGATTAAAAACTTAAAATTAAAATTATTATAAAAATAAGTACTTGTATAAGAAACAATATTGAAATTAGTTAATAAGGGGTTTACCTTAGTTTGTTGAGTAGTGTACGTGAGTGAATGGTCGTAAACCGACTTGAGTTCAATTCCTAGGGTTCAAAAGAAAACATTGAAGTTAGTTACAATCTTAACACTTAATTTTCTAATAATCAATCTTCTAAAGTGCATTCATCTTATAGTGAGACAACCCTTTTAGAAAGACAAATTTGAAAAAGAAAAAAGAAAACTGAGATTTTAGGATTCTTGGTCATTCACGTTATGGTCACTGTTGTCTCACTGAACTCTCAATTTTATATATAGTAACTTATTATTAGTTGCAGTGTTGCAGAGGCCAAGAAAACCAGCATCTTGTCTGAGTTACTAAAAGTTAGCATTTGAGAAGTCATTGCTTTAATTATAGCAAGATGGTGGACAACTTCAGAATGTTATTTATTTGGTTGTTCATATTATTCTACTTGAAAAACTCCACTTCAATGGACAGTTTATCTCCAAATCAATCTATCCGAGATGGGGAGACATTAGTTTCAGGAGAAGAAACATTTGAAGTTGGTTTCTTTAGCCCTGGAACTTCAACAAGACGATACTTGGGGATATGGTACAGGAATGTATCTCCTTTAACAGTGGTCTGGGTGGCTAACCGAGAAAATGCACTTCAAAATAAGTTAGGAGTTATGAAACTGGATGAAAACGGGGTTATTGTGATTCTCAGTGGCACCAACAGCACAATTTGGTGGTCCAGCAGCACATCAAGCAAAGTAGTAAAGAATCCAATTGCACAGCTCTTGGACTCTGGAAATCTCGTGGTTAGAGATGAACGGGATATAAACGAGGACAAATTTTTGTGGCAGAGTTTTGATTATCCATGTGATAAATTTTTGCCAGGAATGAAAATTGGATGGAACTTAGTAACTGGTCTAGATAGAATTATATCATCTTGGAAAAATGAAGATGATCCTGCTAAGGGAGAATATTCTTTCAAACTTGATCTTAAAGGATATCCACAACTTTTTGGATACAAGGGGAATGTAATAAGATTTAGAGTAGGCTCATGGAATGGACAGGCTTTGGTGGGTTATCCAATTCGTCCACTCACACAATATGTACATGAATTAGTGTTTAATGAAAAGGAAGTGTATTACGAGTATAAAACCCTTGATAGATCGATTTTCTTCATAGTTACATTGAACTCTTCAGGGATTGGGAATGTCCTCCTATGGACAAATCAAACAAGAAGGATACAGGTTATCTCACTTTGGTCAGATCTGTGTGAAAATTATGCTATGTGTGGCGTAAATTCTATATGCAGTATGGATGGTAACTCTCAGACATGTGATTGCATCAAGGGGTATGTTCCAAAGTTCCCTGAACAATGGAATGTATCAAAATGGTATAATGGCTGCGTTCCAAGGAATAAACCTGATTGTACAAACAGCAACACAAATGGCTTCTTGAGGTACACAGACTTGAAATTGCCAGACACATCTTCATCATGGTTCAATATGACCATGAGCCTTGAGGAATGTAAGGAGTCTTGTCTGAAAAACTGTTCTTGTAAAGCATATGCAAATTTGGATATTCGCAATGGAGGAAGTGGCTGTTTACTCTGGTTTGATGATCTGATTGATATGAGAAAATTCTCTATAGGGGGACAAGACATTTATTTCAGAATCCAGGCATCATCAGTGCTAGGTACTCAATGTTTTGGTTGCTTAACTTCTGTTTCCCTTTTGCTAATTGTATTGAGTATATATTGTTTTTTCCTAATGGAAGTAGAGTGAAGTGTGGCTGTTAAAACTACAAAACAAAGATGAATTTAGCAAAACATTTTCGTAGTGTAGGCCATGCTGGTGTGGAGTTCATGATAATTGGGTAAATAATATAAAGGTTACTGTAAGGGAAGGTTTCAATGGTTTTTGTCAATTGTTATAGGGCTTTCATATTCTAGATGACTTTCATTTTTATCACGTAGTACTGGTGAAATTGACTATGCTCTTCTTCTCAACATTCTTGCTGTCTTAAGAAATTAGTAGCTTGTGCCAGCTTCTTTGAGCTGTCGTTCGTACCTACGGTTTTTCATTAATCTTGCTCCACATCTGTCAGATCATGTTGCCGTCAATGGCCATGGAAAAAACACAAGAAGGATGATAGGAATCACAGTTGGTGCAAATATACTTGGTTTAACTGCATGTGTTTGCATAATAATCATTATCAAAAAGCTAGGTAAATTTTCTTTTGGATATTGATTTAGTATATGAAAGTTAAGTTTATCTATCAAATGTGCACGTTGTGAATGTGATAGTTCTTCTCTATTGTTATCTTCTAACCTATCAGGGGCAGCAAAAATAATTTATAGGAACCATTTCAAACGAAAACTGAGAAAGGAAGGAATTGATTTGTCAACATTTGATTTCCCAATCATAGCAAGAGCAACTGAAAACTTCGGCGAGAGTAACAAATTGGGAGAAGGTGGCTTTGGACCTGTGTACAAGGTGATATGGAAAAACAACTAAAGATGTTTCTTTTCCTTATTACTCAAAATATGTTTAACAATTTGGTTTGCAGGGAAGACTAAAGGATGGGCTAGAGTTTGCTGTGAAAAAGCTTTCAAAAAATTCAGGTCAAGGGTTGGAGGAGTTCAAAAATGAAATTGTGTTGATTGCAAAACTTCAACATCGTAATCTTGTCAAGCTCATAGGTTGCTGCATTGAAGGAAATGAAAGAATGTTGATTTATGAATACATGCCAAACAAAAGTTTGGACTGCTTTATTTTTGGTACGAGACTTTACAAATTTTACTGTGGTGCCTATTTGAATCTCCATTTTTTATTTCTAGAGGGGAGTCCTTACACATCTTTAAAGTTATGTCTTCGTGACTTGTTGGTCATGGGTTTAAATCGGTCGGAAACAATCTCTTTGCATATGTAAGGGTAAAATTACTTACAATATTTCTTCCCCTTACCTTCGCATAGCGAAGAGTCTCTGGAGAATGGGGTATGTAGTTTTTTTTTTAGTTTTTTTATCTATTTGAATACTCCATTTTTTATCTATAGATTGTGAACTTATGGAGAATACAAGTGGTATGCTAATCATATGTATGCAATTGGCTAGATGAAACCAGAAGACATTTGGTGGATTGGCCTATACGATTCAACATTATATGCGGCATTGCTCGAGGATTACTTTATCTTCATCAAGACTCTAGATTGAGGATTGTACATAGAGATTTGAAAACCAGCAATATTTTACTAGATGCAAGTTTGGATCCTAAAATATCAGACTTTGGCTTAGCACGAACATTTTGTGGGGATCAAGTTGAGGCAAATACAAATAAGGTGGCTGGAACATAGTAAGTCTTTCAATACATTAATTTGGGACGAAACGATCATTTAGAGATTATTTTTTTCGTTAATTATCATTCTGAGGTTCGTTTTGAATTATTACCGAAAAAATGATAAGTTATAACATATGTTACAATTTTTATTTATTTTTTAATTGATGTCGTAAAATATCTTATGACTTTCATTAATTTTTTTAAAAAAATTACAACTTTAAAATCACTAATTTTTAAAATTTTTTATAGAAGTTGTAAATGAATTTATGACTTCTATTTTTTAATTTCATATTTTTAAAATTTTTTTCTTAGGACTGATTCTATTTTTTGTATATTTTAAAAAATGAAAATAATTTTAATTTAATTATTAATAAATAAATATTTTTTTATTTTTTTCAATTTTATTTAATATTTTCTATATATTTCTATATGATTTTGTTTAATATTTACTATATTTTTTAATATTATTTTATTTAATATATTTTATATATTTTTATATGGTTTTAAAAAAATTTAAAACGACTTTGAAGTCATGAAATGAGAAAAAAAATCAGTCAAAAAAATTAACTTTAAAGTCGTGAAATGAAAAAAAAAACATGACTTTGATGTCGTGAAATAAAAAAAAATTAATGCAACAACTTTAAAGTCTTAAATTCAAAAAAAAAAAAAAAACTGAAGTCGTAAAATATTTTCGACTTTTGTGAAAAAAATATTTCTACGACTTTAAATGGTAATTTTTTTTTAAGAAAAACAAGTTAGTAAAATATTTTACAACTTCAGATAAAAAAATAAAAAGTAAGTCATAACATCAGTTACTACTTTTAATTATCATATATTAAGACTTACCTCATTTTTCAATAATAATTCAAAACGAACAACCAAATGCTAATTAACAAGACCCCCAAATAGTATATCCCCTTATTTTGGTTTATGGGATTATAGTCACTTGACATACTTTAAAATTGATACTTTCAGTGGTTACATGCCTCCTGAGTATGTTACTCGTGGACATTTCTCAATGAAATCAGATGTCTTTAGTTATGGTGTGATAGTGTTAGAGATTGTAAGTGGCAAGAGAAATAGAGAATTTTCAGACCCAAAACACTCCCTCAATCTTCTTGGACATGTAAGCATAATATATATATATATATATATATATATATATATATATATATATAACTACATTCTGTTAACACTTTCTTGAATAATTTCTAACTCATCAGTTTGATTCTCACCATTTTAGGCATGGAGATTGTGGACTGAAGAGAGGGCACTGGAACTACTGGATGGAGTGTTAAGGGAAAAATTCACACCTTCTGAAGTCATACGATGCATACAGGTGGGTCTGTTATGCGTGCAACAAAGACCAAAAGATAGGCCAGACATGTCATCAGTGATTCTAATGCTTAATGGTGAGAAATTGTTGCCCAATCCAAAGGTTCCTGCTTTTTACACAGAAGGAGATGTGACACCTGAATCAGATATTAAACTTAAGAATTACTTCTCAAGTAATCAAATTTCAATCACAACGTTAGAAGCAAGATAGGATATGATGGAAAAAAGAGGAAAAAATGACAAGGTTTTCCTTCCAATCCGGGATAAATGGTATGTTGTTATCCGCTCCTGTTTTTTTTTTTTTTCTGTTTTATTTATTCAGACACGTACAAGTTCAAATACTTTTATGCAAACAAGAATATTTAAATGAAATTTGAAAGATTGAGGGTGGCACAATAAGCCCAAAAATAATTTTAGGTAGGCTTTGATTCCATTTTTAAATTGTGGATTATGGATCTAATTTAATCTTACAAAATTAATTTGTAAGGTAAAGGTTGCCCTGCTTATATATATTATTATTTTAACCTCATTATTAATTGACGTGAGATCTCCAACGTTAAGAATCTAGTGACTTATGGTTTTTAATTAAAATTTCACAAGCAAGTTAGATTGTATTGGGAGTTCAAAAGAGAAATATATTTTTTAATAGCACTTGGACTATTTGAACCAACCATTTTATGCTATATATTATTTACTTTATGTTTGGGTAACCATGATTTTTGTTTTAACTTAGTACCTACCACTTATGAATTTTTAATCCTCACGTACGCTTTCCAATTTAAATTTCACAAGTTAGATTGTATTTGGAGTTCATAAAAAAATTAAATTAGCTATATGACAAAATTAGTAGCTAATTTGTAGCTAACCTCTATTAAAAAAAATTAATTACAATATTGGTGGTAGCATGAGACATTAGCTAATTAACTACCAAAAACAATCCTAATTAATTTGTAGTTAATTTTAAGAATTTTGTAGTTATTCTATAGTTAATATGTAGTGATATATTGTTCAATTTTCTTTGTTCTTAGCTATGTAACTAGGTTATTTTCATAATAATTTTATACGTGATAACTAATACGTAACTCATTATTCGAAGGCTTTTATTAACTCTTTGGTTTGAGAATTCATATATAACTTAAGTGACGCAATAAAAGTTTTTTCTATTGACTGATGTATGCATAAGATTTCATTCAACCCATGGTTAGAAACTAGTGATTGATTTCGTCTATAAAAATTTTGGATTTACTCAAAATGATCAAATTATATCTAATCTTGTTTCCACTTTTCCAATCATTTTAGATAGAATTTTAAAATATTTGATTTTCTTTTATTTAAATCTTGTATCTCCATCACTTGTAGTGATTTATATATATATATATATATATATATATATATATATATGTTTCCATGAATGATTGACTGAATATGTTTTCAAATTTGAACTCATGACCAACAAGTCATCAAGTATCTTTACAGTATCAGGGTTCACAGCTAAAATTATTTCCTATATCTATAGTAATTTAAAAATTATTTCCTATTTAATTCCCAGCTAATTCATAGTTAAATTAATATATACATATATATATAATTCTTAGCAAATTTAATTAAATTTTTTAACTTATAAATTATTTTTGTTCATTTTTGCCTTGATAACTTATGGTTATGGGTTCGAATCCGAAAAGAGTCTCTTTGCATATACAAGGATAAGACTACGTACAATAACCCTCTCCCTTACCACCTTCGCATAGCGAGAAGTCTCTGACAATGGGATAAGTAGTTTTATTTATTCAAATATTTGTCACAATTTGACAATCCAAACAAAATAATCATAGGAAAAGTATTTATTAAAAAACAAGTGAAATTCATTAATAAAAGAGGCAAGGTGGAACCCAGAGAATTTTATTACTAAACAAGAGTTAAATACATGCCATTGTTCGACATAAGAAGGTCTAAATACATGAATCCCCAGCCGTACATGCACAAGGTCAAAACACACCAAACTCAAACCATAATCCTTATGCCCAGCAGAGTTTATTTACATTGAACACCGCCAAATAGGTAGATGTATCTCTTATACTTTTCCTTATACTTGTGTTAGAGTGAAGAGTTTTATCAACTTGTGCAAAACCTGGACATACCACGTTGTAGCATCCTCTGCCATCATAGAACAAGTGAAAATTGAAAACCAAAATTATATTAAAAATAACTAGGAGAAAATAAACAACAGAGATAGGAAAACAAATGAACCTTCACTATCAAGCATATGATTAAAGATTTTTAATTTAGAATTACAAAGAGAATATGACTTATCAAATGCAAGAGCTCTTATGCCATGCTCTCTAGCATATAGATCAGCTACTAAGGCAGAGCATGCATTAGGATGTATCTTACCAGATCAGAAAGTTGTTGGTATAGCACTTTGCCCATCAGTCATTGGATTTGATAATCATGTTCATCAGTTCAATGCAGTTGGAATTAAGAAAATATCTTAAACATATCAGTGCAACTTAAAAAAAATATGAGGTGCACCAAAGACACAATGTAAATTTGAAACCTATAAAAAAAAGTTCCAATGTATTTATTATTTATCATAGATATAACAATTAATGCCCAAATGTGAGCAAGCCTAGTAGAAACAGTGCAGCCAAGAAAGTGAGCAAGCCTATTAAGGTCCAACTAACCTATTTTAGTTACATGAGCCTTTCCAATCTGCTCTTCAGCATCTAATGCCCATTTTTCCTAAGAGGAAAAAAATAGGACATGATATAAATTGAGACTTGGAGATAGACTTGGTTGTTGCTGCATAGTTACCTGAGAACAAATAAGAAGAATTGCATAGGTTTTGGAAATCACCTTTCCATGTTAAGGAGGTTAGTATTAGTTGCAATGCACATAAAAAAGATCAAATTGAGAAAAAGTGAGATATAGAACAAGGGATAGATAAAGAGATGGGAAACCAACACATAAATAAGATCAGATCAAGAAAATTGACAAATAGAACAAGGAATGGGTAAAGAGAGGGGAAACCAACTAAAACGAAGAATTTATTACTGTAGAAGTAAAAATATTTTTCAACTTTCCTAAGTAGAATGTAAACATGGGCGGAGTAATTACTAGATACTTTTACTTAGCCAAGATGTAGTCTTACTCATCAAACACCGGATGTTTTGCTTGGACCATCCTCTGGCAGAGTTGAGAGTACTAACTGATTGTATGACCAATGTGGCTTGGTCAATAGCTTCTTGATGAGCTAGGAAGTTTATGTAACTACTACCATAGGGAAAGAGAATTTACCCAGGCAAAACATAAACTACAACATCAAAATCAATCAAACTCAAATTTCATTGTTTATCCATTAGATCTATGCACACAGCAACAAGATTCAAAACTGAAAAACCCAAACAATCGGAAATATCAATCTAGGAATCAATTACCAATTCAAAATTTCAAATCCAAACACACACACACATAGAAGCAGTAATAAACCAACTGAAATATAAAAGTAGACCAAGTAAGGAGCGAGGGGAGAATCTTACCTCCTTCCTTTGGTCACATCTCCTTCTCACCTCATGAAATGTATCTGCCAATTTCATTGTGTTTTCAGGCAAGAGAAACAAAACATATTAGCCTTTGTATACAGAGGAAAGTCAGAACTAACATGGCAAACTTGATGCTCCTCTTACCTTGGGATTGATTAGTTGGTTTCTCGCCTCTAGGTCCTTATGAAGTAAATAAAAGGAAATTCCATTAATTTAACTAAATTAGTCAACACATCCAGGAGTTAGAATAACAAATTTATCAAATTCATTTAAATTTAACACATACCAAAAATTTACTTCATACTTAACAGTCCATATTCATCATAGGATTTCCCATAAAACCAGCAGAAGTTTGGCTTCATTCTGCACCTTTAATTCCTGCTATAATAGGTATGTCAAATACCAGAGCTCGTCACTCTAATTTTAACACTTGAGGAATGATCATGTCCTCTTTTATGAGACCTTTAATTTAACCTATTAATCATCGTATTAGATTTTGAAAAGTAATCAAAACCTTGTTTCCATTGTTGCTAGTCAAAGAAAACATAGACCCAGGAAACAAAGCAAACTGAAGAATACTAAAACCATACAAGAACTACCACCACTGTAGAGAGCCGCAAAAATGAAACACAAGCACAAAACGTATTAAAGATAGAAAACAACACTAGACAAGCAAAGGCTTCCATCAATTGACAATAGACAACCAAAACTACAGTATGCAGAAGTACTCACAAGTTGCTTCTCAATCTCAACCAAGGATTAATACCATGAAGCCCAACAAACATCAAGGATTATACAAATACAAATAAGTTAGAACCTTAAATTTCCTACAAATGTAAATGCACAAAATATTTAATCGAATGAAACTCAATCCCTAAAAAATAAATGGAGATAAAAATGACACTTGAAAATGGAAACAAACCTTGAGTAAAATAATGTTAGGGTTTTTTTTAGATTATTTGAAACTCGAACCCTGAGATTGGCAACGAACCTGATCATCGATGTAACCGTGGACACTGCCATCGCTGCTGGCATGGCAAACCTCGTAGAGTTTCTCAAAATCTACACATTCAAACGAGTCTAGATTGAGCAAATTGGATAGAAAATGGAATGGAAATAGATTGCAGTGGTAATCAAAACCCTAACTGGGAGGGGTTGGAAGAAGAGATCACCTCGCGACAGGTACGAGGACGAAGAAGACTTGGTGGTGCCGACGTGTACTCATGGTGGTCGAAGGAGTTAAGCACCTTCGTTCATCTACTCCTCCGGCAACGGAACCTCTGCCATTTCCTTCTACCTTCGACGAACTGAGAGAGAGAGAGAGAGAAGGGGATTTTAACAAAGAATAAGAATCAGGAGACTGAGAATGAGAATATTGGAAGGTTACTTACTAAAATAAAATAATATTTAAGTTTCACTAGGAAAATAATATTAGTAATTAATACATAATTAATTAGTTTTAAAATAACTACTAAATTTATTTGTAGCTAAAATTCCTAGCAAATCTTAAGGGTTCTCATAGTGGAAGGGAGACATTTTTTAATAGCACTTGGCCTATTTGAACCAACCATTGGGTAACCATGATTTTTGTTTTAACTTAGTACCACCACTTACGCATTTTTAATCCTCACGAACTCTTTCAAGTGACCAATGGAGGTAAAAACAAGAAATATTAAGGATTTTGTGCTGTCAAATTCCAACAACAGTAAATCATAAGGTGGCGTTTAATATAAATCCGTGCATTTACGGATTCACCGGTGAACCAGTTTCTAATACCGTAAGATATATTAATAAAATATTTAATGATTCAGATTTAATAAAGGTTACCGAAAATAAGCGGTTGTTGATAATCGGGACTGGGATGGTTTAAATTTCATTTTTTGTTTTATTTTTTAAATGCTTATTTTCACGTTTTTATATTTTTTAAATTTTTTTCTGAATTTTTTATTTCATTTAATATTTGAATATATTTTTGATATGTTTTTATTTAATATTTTCTAATATTTTTTATTTTTGTTTGAATACTTTTTATTTAAACTTAACTTTTTTAATTTTAGATAATATTTAAATAGAATATTCAAAATTTAAAAAATAAAATAGTATATTAAATAAAATAATATATTTAAAGTCGTAATAAAAATTAATTGCACTGTACACTTTACGACTTTAAAGTCGTAAACATTTTTAAAATTTTATAAAAGCTAACGTAGTTGTGTTTTTTTTATCTAAAAGCTAATGTTACATATAGTCAAAATTTTAAACATCAGAATATGTGGTTTTAGTAAAAACTGATGTTGTTTTATGTAGATTAACATCGGTTTTTGTATTATGACATAAGGAAACTTTCTACATCGGTTCTGTAAAAAATCGATGTCAAAATAGATTAACATCGATTTTTGATAAAAAACCGATGCTGTATTATGACATAAGGAAACTTTCTACATTGGTTATGTAAAAAACCAATGTCAAAAAGACACTTTTACAACGATTTTTGACAAAACTGATGTTGTAAGTACTAATCAACATCGATTTCGTCAAAAACCGATGTTGAACTGTCTTTTTAACATCGGTTTTTTACAGAACCGATGTTGTATAGTTAGGTTTTACATCATTTAATACATAATTAAAAGTAATGGTATTTCTTGTTGTTCTGGTTTCGTAAACACCATTACGATTTCAAAGTCGTAATGGTAGTTCTTGTTTTTTTTTTACATGATTATATTCAAAAATATATTCTAATATTAAATGAAATTAAATAAATTCAAAAAAACAAGTTAAAAAATATATAAAAAGTTTTAGAAAATTAAAAACTTAATATAATTTTAAATATATTATATTATTTAATATACTTTTATTTTTTTAATTTTGAATATTCTATTTAAATATTATCTAAAATTAAAAAATTAAGTTTAAATAAAAAGTATTCAAACAAAAATAAAAAATATTAGAAAATATTAAATAAAAACATATCAAAAATATATTCAAATATTAAATGAAATAAAAAATTCAGAAAAAAATTAAAAAATATAAAAATGTGAAAATAAGTGTTTAAAAAATAAAACAAAAAATGAAATCTGAATCATCCCGGTCCCGGTTATCAACAACCGCTTATTTTTGGTAACCTTTATTAAATCTGAACCATTAAATATTTTATTAATATATCTTACGGTATTAGAAACTGGTTCACCGATGAACCCGTAAATGCACGGGTTCATATTAGACGCCACCAAATCATAATAAGATCAATGATTTACAAACATGTTACCTGTGTGGAGACATTCTTATCATCTTGGAGTTGGGGAGTCACTGGCCTCGAACAATTATAGAATTAGTGGGCATTGGGACCCAACCGCTAGCAATATTTCTCAAAATCCTGAGTTTTGTGTCTTGCAGCACAGCAGTTTTATTACTTCACTCTCTCACCAGTGCCTGGAACTTTTATGATTTTATCATTTCACTCTCTCAATCGTAACTTTGTTTATTTCACGCTCTCACGTGTTGTTGCTTGTCTCACACACAAAACTTTTGTTTGAGAGTTTGAAGCATTGTTATAAAAAGAAAAAAAATGGCAATTGTACATAGTCAACAAGGATCAAAAGTTGCACCTAGTTGTTCAAGAGAAGCTTATTAAACCACTAGATGTTGAAAATACAATAAACACTTATACAAATAATCAAGAGAGGGTGAATTGGTTTTACCTCAGAGTTTTTAAAATTTAAAATAAATTTCAAACACAGCGAAAGTCTTTGAAAGAAGGATCGTATCTTAAACCAATTAAGAAATCAAACCTTTAAAATCAATCTTTGTCTCAATCAAACCACTCTTGAGCAATAATCATACTTGTGATATGAACAAACATAATACTTCAAGAACAATATGAATATGAACAGAAATATACAATCATACACAAGATTTATACTGGTTCACCTCTCAACCCCATAGGCTACATCCAGTTTACTTCTAATCAGCCTTGATTAGAGTTTTCACTATAACAAATATAATATCTTCACAAGCTTACAAAGATTTCTCTTACCCTCCCTAGGTAAAATTCAAAATCTAAACCTATAGACTTTTCAAAAGATCTAAGAACCAGAGATTCCCTCTCTGTTCTAACCACTAGAAACCTATCTAGCAAAACTTTAAAGATCACTATTTGTTATATGAACAATCAACAACAAAACAAACAGTTTTAATCAAAACAACAAAGAAATTGATTCAAGAAAGATATCACCTCAATTTCCTCAGTGCAATGAACGAAATTAAATGATCAAACCAGACTGAGAATGAATGTCATGATATTTCTTGGTGAAATCTTTTGACCAAATACTTGAACACAAGCTTCACATGGAGTATATGACTTGTTGCGTCACAAAAATTGATGCGTAACTCACGGCAAGTGTACCGATCGTTCAAGTAATAAATTTAGTAAGTAGAGTATCGTCTCCATGAGGATTGAGGCACTAAAGTAATTGTAATTGTTATCTTAAAATTGGAAGGAATAAAAATAGAAAGAGAATTGATTTGTGATTGGTGTTGTATTTTGGAAAATAATTGATAACAGAATTAAATTGAAAGTTATGCAGAATGAAGAATAATTGCGGTAAAAGCACAAGCACCTTTGATCCCTACTTGATTAATTGAACTGATAATTAATTTCAATTATTATATTACTCAAAGATATATCTTCATTAATTGGTTAAACCCATATTCCTCGGTCTTTTTAACCCTTTAATCCTAATTAAGTGTCCTAATCCCTTAGTAACCCCCTTTCAGATTAAGCTTTAAGCTGGCATATGAAAACTTTGCAATCCTTCATCCTTATCCCTAGGTAATGTCAAACTGTCTCTTTATCGCTTTCAGAAACTAAAACCCCAATATCCCTATTGTGAATTAAAGCCCTTAGTA
>PYAF01002290.1:47939-60391 GCA_007407185.1 Glycine tomentella
AAATACAAAATAGAAGAATAATCAAACCCCTCAATCTTGGCTTTCTTCTCAATCCTTAATGCGTTCTTCAGCCTCCGTGTGTGTATATTTGTGTTTCTGAGTGTCTCTGCATATGAAAAGTCGTGCCTCAAAGGTTCTGTGGCTTCCCTATTTATAGATAAGTTAGCAAAACCCCAAGAGCTTATCTTCTTATCTTATCTTTAAGCTTATTTTTGAATTTCCCGTAGCGTCCGCGCTATTAGCGTCAGTTTCACGCGGATAGCGTGAACATGCAGTACTTGTGGCGCGATCCGCGTGATCTGAGGATTTCAATTGCTTCTTATTTTGCTTCTTTTCTTCCTTTTATTGCTCCTAAATAACAAAATAATAATAACTACTAACAATAATTAATGATAAGATAATTTCTATCTATTTAAAGTCTTTATTTGATATTTTATCTTTATTTTCTTAATTATTTTATCCTAAAATTACTATATCTTATCAACTTATCATGACTCAACAAATGAAAATCTCCATGATTCTTGAATCTACTTTGAATTTCTGTTTCTAATATGCCTTGGTGACTTTAGAACTCTCAGAAAGGGATTTTTACAAGGCTTGTTCGAAAACCCAAGGGACTCTCTAAATAGAATAAGCTCCTTATATTTATAAAAAAACAGAATTAACTGCCTGTAATCGATTATTCCGTTAATGTAATTGATTATTTTAACTCAATTAATCGATTAAAATTCTAAAATAATCGATTAAAGTGTTCATCAGAAATTTGAAAAAAATCTCAAGAACAAATAATCGATTAAAGTGTTCATATGACAATATGCAGTTCTGTTTACATGCATTTAATCGATTATATCATATTGGTAATCGATTAAAACAGTGAAAAATACTTTTTATGAAAACCTTATTGCCTTTATGTCATACCAAATGATTACTAATATCATATGACTTAATCATGACTTAATGAATGAATGAATGCATGACTTAATCAACCTAAGTGAGGAATAAGAGGTTATAATTTCCTGAACCAAGCTTGAACAAATACATATGCCATCAATTTGAGTGGGCATGTAAAATCAAAACTTGTGACCATCCTCAACTTGATTCTTCATGATCTTCTTCATTTCTAACAGATGTAACTCCCATAATATTAAAGAAATATTTGTTTAATTACTTTGGTTAATTAAAACGATTTTTTCCACCAAAATCTTTTATTTATTTTTGCAAACGTTTAAAACATCAAAAGGATCTTATGGAAAAAAACCATGATTGTATAATAAGCGTAAATATGTCATACATACATATGTGCATCAAGTTTCAAAATACATATAGTCATGGGGTACATTCATTCAAAAATACATCAAGATAGTCGGTCTAGCTATTTACCCAAACAAAAGACGTATGTCAAAGCAGTGACCATCTACGAACCCCAAAGTCACCCAAAGGAGTCCAAAAGCTAAGTCCTCCATGGTGTTTATATAATGTCAACTAATTATTATGATGGAGCACATTTGATGTTGTATGTATCTCACCTCTGTCCCATTTATTGGTGTAATACTATTTTCTGTTGCTCACCAAGTTTCATTGGCAGTCGAATCCTTGTTGACTGAATGATCTTATAAATGTGTACAAGTTTTATCTCGTACTAGGTTATACAATGTTTTATTTTTAATTTATATATGTTTTTGGTCCTTCTTTTTGGATATTTTTTTAGTTTCCCAAATTGAAAATTACATTTTTTTAGTCCCTATAAATGATGTTTTCGGTCACCCTTCATAGACGCTGTTAGAGGCCTTCAAACTGTATAATTTTTAATGACAACTTGTGGCAATTTTCGACCACAACAAACTACTTCTCATCTTGAAACCCAAATTTGTCATCATCATGCCATCCTTCATCTTCATTTTCTAAATTCAAACAAATTCATAATTCATGCGATATCGTGAAAACCCAAAATAAATCTAAGAGATAACTCTACAAGTGGAAAGATCGAAATCCCCCTACACCTAAATTCACTTGAGAAATCCTCCCACTTAAACCCAATCCACTTCGCCTTTCAATTTTTGTTGATTTGAGGGGGAGCTTAATGAAGATCAAGTGAAGATTCAACCAAGGTTCAAGACTTGGATGTTTTGGCTTTCAACATGGTTCAAGCTTTGAAGAAATGATGTTTTTGATTTAAATGTAAAAGGACTGAAAGCATCATGATGATCCAAGCTTTGATTACATATCATTCATATATTATTTAAGCATTGCATCATATAGAAGCTAAGTAATTGATTTGAAACTTAGGAAAAAGCTAGATGTTTTCTAAAAGATAGTATATAGTCGTTTTAATCGATTACTGGCTTATCATAATCGATTATTTTGTTCATGAGCTTTATGGAAAATCAAACATAAACACTTTAATAGATTATTGCATCGACTTAATCGATTACATGAAATATCGCATACATAGAAATTGGCCTTGTGACTGCTTTAATCGATTACTATGATATTGTAATCGATTACCTACTTAGTTGAAAAATACTGTCACTCTGGCTTAATCGATTACCATTTACTGTAATCGATTATTTTAGTACATTCATGTTTTTGTATCACGCTGCTTTAATCGATTACCAATGGATGTAATCGATTATCCTTCACAAACATGATTTTAGCATAGGACTGCTTTAATCGATTACAAATGGATGTAATCGATTACACTTCATTATCAGGATTTTAGCTTAGTCTGCTTTAATCGATTACACCACGGGTTAATCGATTATTTAACCCATTCACTGAAATCCTGAGAATACCAAAGGTCGGTTTAATCGATTATAAGAGCGTCTGGAGCGTTTTTAATCGATTATTTATGTTGCGAAAATAACTATATATAGAACCCTTGCCTTTTGTGATTAAGAATGAACAGAGATTGAGATTGATCTTAAAACTTTTCGATGTTCTGAGCTTTCAAAGGAGTCACTAAGGCATTCTTCTGGGTTATTTGAGTTTTGCTTCCATTAAATCATTCATGGGTTACTAAACTTGTTAGTGAAGCAAACTACTCTTTCACAAAGGCTTAGGAAAGCTGTTCTGCATAATTGGTTTGCATTCAACCTGAGATTTTTCATTCATATGCATTTCAATCTTGGATCATCAGGTGAATTCTTTCCTGGCTCTTTGTGGGTGTTAAGTTTTCTGCAGTAACTTTGTATTTTGTTGATCCTATTGTATTTGGTTTTTCTTGCAAGAGGGGATAGTGTTTCTCCAAGGGAGGTAGGGTTTCTCCAAGGACAACTGAGTAGGTTTCTCAGTGTGGGTTTGACTTCTAAGGATCTAATAGGCTTTTAGATCTCTGAACTTCTTTTAGGGTTGAGGAAGAGAAGCTTGTAATTGCTTGTAAGAAACATATTTGCAATACTGGAACTCTACTCTAGTGTTGAGTAGAAGAAACTGGATGTAGCCTCATAGGTTTTGAGGTGAACCAGTATAAATCTTGTCTCTTGATTTATATTCTGCAGTTTAGATCATATCTTGTGTGAATTATATCTTGTGTGTTGTGAATTCTTATTTGAAAGTTTATTCTTGAGGCATAACAAATCTTGGATTGATTTTGGATAAAGTTTTCAATTGGTTTTGTGATAAAGATCCAAAGAGCATTAAACTTTGATTTCAAACTCTGATATTGTTAAAGGAAAATTTTAATTTACCAAGGTTAACCAATTCACCCCCCCTCTTGGTTAAGTGTGAATGTTCCTTATTTTCCACAATTTTCTCTTCTCCTCAAAGTATAAATTCCCTCCACTTCTTCGGCACTAGGATTAAGACTAAAGTAAGAAAAAAAACACTACAAAAAGTCATATTCTAGCCACTGATACTTTCGATTGCTAAAAGTAGAAATTCAGTCACTATTTTATTGGCAATCGAAATAGGCACCAATACAAGTTAGTTGCAAAAACCCAAGTGGCTAAGTCCTTCAGCGACAAAATTTAAATCTGTCACTATCCAACGACTGTTATTGGTCGCTGACCAAAAATGGATCCATCATTAAGGTGTTAGTCGTTTGTATTATTGGGGGGACAAAAATAATGACAAAAAATGCAGTCTCAAATTCAGTTGCTGAATTAAAATAATTTAAATAATTATATATAATGGTAAATTCAAATCAATGTCTAATTAGATCACTAAAATGTAGAATGCCAAATAATATTTAAGTACTAAAATCCTATTTTTAGTAGCTACTTTTGGTCACCAAATTAATAGTTAAATATTAGCAACCTAATTTTCAGTCACTATTTTAAAAGAAAATTACGAAACACACACATGGGAGGTTGAATAGTGTGTTAATAATAAACTTAAAAATCCTTTATCGAAAACTTTTTCACAAATAGAACATCAAAATCGAGTTCACAAAACAACATCTAGAAACAAAGTTTGTAAAAAGATCGTCTAAAGGTGTTAACGTGAGGAACAATAAAAATGGACATTAGAACAAGGGTATGAACATTTGTTTTATGTTGGTTCACTCAACCTTGAGTTACATCCAATTTTCATGCAACCTTAGAAAGATTACATTAATCAATGAAGGATTAAAACAAGTATTTTGTAACTATCACTTTTAGCTACAACATGTATTTTCTAGATCACTTCTGGCACACCCATAGTCTTATTGTGAGATTGCTAACACCCAAGTATTCTTTGTTCATTAAGTTACTCTTGACTTTCTCAAACAATAATGTTTGAAAGATTTGCATAGAAATCAACTCTCATAGAGAGCACAAGCAAATAAAGCACATACTAAAACAACTCTCAGAAAGAAATTTAACCCAATCATTATAGAATTCAAGCACAATACTTAATAATTTTTATTGTGTTAGTTTTTTAATATCTGACATATTAATAAAATTCAAGCCTCTTAATTACAAAATAGTTAATTACTGATTATAAAATTATAATAGCATTGCAACATATTGTTAAAACTTCAAGAATATCAGTTACTCAATAGTCAACACAAACTACTAATTAATTATAATTTAAAACTAATAGTTATGTTGTTGGTTACAAATTATAACAACATTACCACTTACCACTATAAATAATGGATTTGTATATATTCACTTAGTAGTTGTATATTAAACCCCATTGGAAGTTTGGGAGGCATTGCATTTGAAAGTCAAAGTGATGGTAATTTACTCATTAGAAATGTCAACACGTTGACATGCCTAATATGATGTAGTGATACAATGAGTTTATTTTTAGTAATGTTTCTTTGCTAGGTGTAGCAGCCTTGATATAACCTTTTAAATAACCCATTAATTTTACTTAAAACAAAAAATAACTTGTTTCTTATTAATGTTAACTCGAATGTTAAAAAAGATAGTGAAAATTTTGTCAAAAAATAAAAATTTTCTAAATCAATTTCAAGAACATCATTTAATTTTTAAATCGTGCAAGAGAAAACGTAGAAAATGTTTGACGCGTTAAAAACTTGAGTCCACAAATAAATAGGAGTGAAAATAATTCAGAGATTAGAGAAGTAATTGATGGAGATAAACATGTGAACCCATGGTCACCAAATATAATAATTAAGTATCACATGTCAGAAAAGTTAACAAAATAAGTATGTAGTCTCAAATGAACCAAGGAGAAACAAATACAACCCAAAATAATAATGTAAATAGTAATGACTGATAATTACAAAAGGGTTAAGTCTAAGTCAACCCATCCCCAAAATGCATATATAAAGGAAAAACCTAAAAACCCAGAGCAGTCAGCCATCTATACCCAAGCCCAAAGTCAGTTGTATCCATGAAAAAAATCAGTCAAAGTTTGATGGAGGAAGGCCTCCTAGTAAGACTCCTCAGATGAATTCCTAGTAAGACTCCTCAAATGAATCTTGTGAGAAATCCTCCTCCATGATCTCAGGCTCTGTGGCAAGGTCCTCCTTGTCCGTACACAAATCTTCCTCGTACAATGTGTCCTCCTCCAACATGAGATGCACTATATCCACCCTGGGTGGTACCTAAGCCTTTGACAACATCAAATAAGGAGACGCTAGAGAAGGAGAGGTGACATCAATATCCTTGGATGAGGAGTCAGATCCAACATAAGACATCGCAACGTCAGCAGATGATGAAAGCAAATCGGACAAAATGACCACCTTAGGCACGATGTCGTGAAGTGATAATAGGATGATGTAGGTTAGGTCCATGAAGAACAAAAGTCGATGATACGAATCCTAGCTCCTGGTAAATTTGGCATACATCGACGATGTAGGAACCCGGAGAAGTGATCCACATTTTAGCAGGTCATCGTGTTCCCACTTAGTCACAATAGGATCAATGTAGAATGAGGGAGGCGACATTGGGCTCGCCACCTGGTCTCGAAATTGGAAACAAGGGAGTGAGTACTCCATCCCTTTTAGAACCTTGGGCCCAACACCGCCACTAAGCATTCCAATTAAGGCCTTCATAGTCTTTCACAACATATGGATGACAATTGGAAGGACACGTCACATGTTGATACAGGACAAGATGCTCTCACCAACCATGGATACAATTCCGTTCTAGTCAGGAATGCCAAGTGAGTCTGGAGTCTCTCAAACCACTACTACAAAAATGAGTCTTAATGACGTTGGTTTAATGACAATTATAACAAAATCGTCGTCATTAAAAGATATAGTGTCATTTTTGTAAATAATTACAACAATTTAAAGATAGTCGTGAAAAATTGTCATGAAAATCACAATTTAACATTGTTTCTTCAAGAATCAATTTTGAAAAAAGTTAGAGTTCAACATTAGTTGTCTAAAATAGTCTTTGAAAGAGAAAAGTTCTTCCTTTTCAATTCTCATTCCCTCTTTCTCGCGCACGCCCTCAACTCTCACAGACTCACATACCCTCTCTCTCTCTCACCCTAGCTAAACCCTTACCACTGTCACCCTTCTGTAGTCGACATCGCATTTCGTCTGCGGTCGCCATTAAAGTTGTCGCCCATGCTGCCGCCTCTCTACTAGAAGCTATGTCACTCTCACTCCCTCTCACAGTCTCACTTTTTGCCTCTCGCAACCTAAACCTTTACCATTGTCACCCTTTCGCCATCGTTGTCTCCTTCCGTCCGTGGTCGCTGTTGAATCTGTCTCCCATATCGTTGCCTCTCTACTTGTAGGTATCTTACTCTATCACTCTGTTCTTATAGTTTACAAATTACTAGCTAGTTTAGGTTATTACATATCCAGTATGCGCATTTCCTTTGTGAAAAGATTCTGAAGATTGAATGCACTGAAAAATAATATAAGATACGTATTGATATAGTAGTCACAAATTTTAGATTGAGAGAACTAATACGAAGTAATTTAAGTAGGGCAAAAGCATATTTTGATATTCTCAGCAAACAACTGACCGATGATAACAGAAAATTGGTGAGTACAACAATAGATTCACTAAGAAATAGGAGAAAGTATTAGCAAAGAAATAACACCCAAAGCTCGGTTCAGATAGTAAGGAAGCTAACAGATTTTTTTTATCAGGTGGAAGCTAACAGTTTAAAGTCAAAACAAGATTTAGGTATATTAGTTAATGAAATTAAACACTAAAATTTGTTTGATCTTCAATCTGCTGTAGATTATTTGATAATTTGGTGACTAGTTTAGGTCTTGTTGAATTATGAATTGATACCTAATTGGATGTTTGCATTGTATTTTTGCTAATTGTTTTTGTCTATTTTGCGGTGCAAATCTTGTTTGAGAAAGAGGGATTGGTTAACCATCTCTTCTGTTTGAGGAGGAAGAATATGCCTTTTATCATTGAAATGATAATATTTCCTCCCTAATTGGTTGTCAATCAGGATATTGAAATTCACATTTAGAAGCATTGTCATTTAACAAAAAACTCAAAGTTTAAATAAAAGGCTCTAAGATGCAAACCAAATCTAATTGTGCTCTTGCTAGAGTTGAAGTAAGCAGGTCAAAGTCCAAATTGATACACATAAGGAAATCATTTAGTGACTCAAAATTTTCTACTAACTTGAACTCCTTATGTTTGTGTATGACCAAGTTGTGTACCTTTAAAGCCATGTTGGCTTCTCCAAAATAAATAGTTTCCCCACTTGAGTGGAAAAGCAAATCAGCAAATTGATCAAAAGTTTCACTATTGGGCTAGTGAATGGAACAAATTACTATCTTTCCATTGTGAGCAATGTGGCATAGAGATTGAATCACATAGAAAGTTGTTGCATTATCAAGTCCAGTAGTAGGTTCATCAAGAAGTAAGACATAGGGGGTTGTGTCAAAATCTCAAGGCCAATGCTAAGTCTCTTTTTTTCACCATTACTAATACCCCTACAATGCCATATATTGTTTCTTCCACGACTTTGTTTATCTCTTATTTGCTCATTTGAGAAGGAAGCCTCATGTTTGTAGAGTAAGTTAGGGTCTCTTTTAGAGTCAAAGTACCCAAGAAAAGTTCCTCTTGTGGAACGTAGGACTCAAAATTCAAGAATAATATACATAGCCACTTATGTCATCTTGTGGATATTTCAAAAAAATCAGAGAGAAGGGATAAATCATAAAGCTATTAGTATCATGTGATTGGAATCAATTTAAAATGTCTACTGCATTAATTTTTTTTTTTTACAAAAATATATCCTTAAATGAGTTATTTTTATAAGTTCAATAAATAGTAAGTGAGACCTTCCAAATTTTCTTATCATAGCTCTTCAACTCAAATTGATACAACTCATTTTCTGGTCACAAAACTTGCTAAACTCTTAACTGTAATATTTTTTTTCCCTGTCACAATACCTCATTCCAGCTCAAATTCCTGAGGTCAATGAATAAGGAGAATTGTGCTTGACAATCCTGCTGCGGGTCTAGGAATTTTGAGCAATCGTTCTTTTGCAAATCACAATTCTCAGATTCTTGGTTGAGAAACTGGTTTATAGAAACTTCAAAATGGTATAGAACTGCCTTTGAGTACTGTGAATTTAGAGACAACTTTTATGGTTGGAGAAGCAAGTTCAAATTTTCTGTCAAAGAATGATCAGTTTCTTCAATGTGGTTTATAAGGGTCTTACAGAATGTTGGGGTTATTTCCCAAAACTACTCCAATCCACACCACAAAATCAGAAACAGGCTTCAAAACAGAAGGTACTGAATAATACTTCTCTGTTTATTTCTAAAGATAGAGTTTACAGTTACAAGAGATTACTTTCTTCACAAGGGAAAACCCCTTCTCACAACTATATTCCGGACTTACTACCTACATATCACAGGCTATTTATAACTAACAGGTAACAACCAAACACACTAACTAACCAGCCTGCTTATTTCTACGAGAATATACTCTCCAAATCACAGGCCTCTCATTAGGTCTCTCATTATTAGTCGTAACAATACCTCCCTCCTCAATATCAACCTTGTCCTCAAGGTTGACAAAAGGGAATTGCTGCTGAATTGTGGATATAGACTCCCAAGAAGCTTCTTCCCTTGGTAGACCCTGCCATTGGACCAATATCTGATCCACAGATTCCCCCTGGGAGAGCACTTGCCGACGATCCAAAATAGCCACTGGAACATAGGCCTCACGATCAACCTCCAAAATTTCAGGGAGAACTGATTCCGCCGCCTGAGCACCTACTGCCCTTTTCAATTGTGAAACATGGAACACAGGATGTAGGCGAGATTCAGGAGGTAGCTTCAACTGGAATGCGACCTGTCCAACCTTCTTAAGTACCTGAAAAGGACCATAGTATCGAGCTGCCAATTTTGGGTTCAATTTACCTCCCAAAGATTACTGAGTATGCGGCCGTTTCTTTAAATACACCCAGTCATCCACTGCAATAGGCGATATGCTTCTATGATTATCTACCCGACGCTGCATATGATCCTGAGCACGAGACAAATGAAACTTTATAATTGTTTTAAGGCTTCATCGCGACTGAGTAAATCTTGTGCCACTGAATCGATTAATGTTTCACCAGGAATAAATCTGGAAAAAACAGGGGGAGCACGGCCATAAACAGAATGAAAAGGGGTCGTGTTGGCCGCAGATTGATAACTGGTGTTGTACCAAAATTCAGCCCAAGGAAGGAAAGATCCCCACTCTTTAGGTTGCTCACAGCAGAAGCAACATAAATAAGTTTCCAGAATTCTATTCAAAACTTCCGTCTGTCCATCCGTTTGCGGGTGGTAAGCTGTACTAAATTTCAATGCTGTTCCTTGCATCCGAAACAATTCACGCCAAAAATTACTAATGAACACAGGGTCATGATCACTCACGATTGAAATAGGAATGCCATGGAGGCGCACAATTTCACGAACAAAAACCTCTGCAATCAGCTTGGCTGTATAAGGGTGTTTGATGCGGATGAAATAAGCATACTTACTAAGCCTATCAACCACTAGTAAAATGGTGTTAGACCCTTGATATTTAGGGAGGCCAGTGATGAAATCCATGCTCAATTCTTCCCAAATGGCATTTGGTATTGGAAGAGGTTGCAGGAGACCAGCCGGCGACGTTGTCAAATATTTATTTTGCTGACGGACCGAGCACGCTGCGACAAAGTCAGTAACTGTGCATTTCATGCCCATCCAAAACAAAGACTGAGCCATACGATAGTAAGTACGGAACACCCCAGAATGTCCTCCCGTGACTGAAGCATGGAATTCCTTCAAAAATATAGGAATCCAAGTAGAGGAAGATGATAATACCAACCTCCCCTTGTAGTACAGACGCCCATTCTCCAATGGATATGCTGGTCTAGACTCTGGATCGCGTTCCAGATCCGAAAAACCTCTGTAACAGCGGGTCATTCCTGACCTCAGCATCCACTGATTCTGCTTCAAGCCAAACAGGACGAGATATCATTGAAAGTTCTGTCACTCTCTTCCGTCCGCCGAGATAAGGCATCAACCACCTTATTATTAGCCCCAACCTTATAAAAAATATCAAATTCATAACCCAGCAACTTTGCTAACCAATTCTGTTGGTCATGTGTAGTTATACGTTGCTCCATAAAAAATTTAAGACTGCGCTGATCTGTATACACCGAGAAGCGTCAACCCAAAAGATATAGTCGCCAATGTTGAATGGCCAAAACTAGTGCCATTAGCTCCTCCTCGTATATGGATTTAGATAAGGAAGCTGGGCTCAATCCTTTGCTGAAAAATGCTATTGGGTGTTTATTCTGGGATACTACACCATTGCCTCTGCCCGACGCATCACATTCAATGACTAAAGGTTGACTGAAATCAAGTAATGTCAACACCAGGGATCTAGTCATGGCAAGTTTTAGACTTTCAAAAGCCACTACTGTCTCCTCATGCCACTTGAAATTTCCTTTCTTTAACAGATCAGTTAAAGGTTTGGCCTTCCCATAATCGCGTATAAAACGGCGATATTACCCAGTGAGTCCCAAAAATCCCCTCAGCCCTGTGATAGTTTTAGGCCTAGGCCACTGAAGCATGCTGTCAACCTTTGTTGGAAAAGTAGCCACTCCTGCAGCAGAAATTAAGTGGCCCAAGTAATCAATCTGTAGCTGACCGAAAGCACATTAGCGAAAAACTGGTGTTGACACAGAACCAGCAAAATTGTTTCAACATGCTGTAAGTGATCTTCTCAAGTTTTGCTGTAAATCAGAATGTCATCGAAGAAAACCAACACAAACTTGCGGAGAAATGGTTGAAGTGTGTTGTTCATGACGCACTGGAATGTAGCAGGGGCATTGGTGAGGCCAAAAGGAATAACCAAATAATCAAAATGCCCTTGATGTGTGCGAAAAGCAGTTTTATGTATATCTGCTTCAGCCATCCTTATTTGATTATACCTAGCTTTGAGGTCGATTTTAG
The DNA here is from genome assembly GCA_007407185.1 of Glycine tomentella. Taxonomy (NCBI): domain Eukaryota; kingdom Viridiplantae; phylum Streptophyta; class Magnoliopsida; order Fabales; family Fabaceae; genus Glycine; species Glycine tomentella. Next base: position 59,761 of record PYAF01002290.1, read on the forward strand.
AAAAAAAAGTGGATCCGTGTAACTCATCGAGTAATTCCTCAATCACTGGTATGGGAAATTTATCTGGAATCGTAACTTTGTTCAATGCCCTGTAATCCACACAAAGACACTGATAAACACGTTGTCGACACGCACCAAAACAATTTTACTAAGCTAATTCTGTAGCACAGAGATAACCTAGGTCGACTCAGAGACACGTTCAATATGGTTCTAGCTTCAATTCAATGGTAACAGTAAGGGAGGAATTTTATCAAACAGTTTGTGTGCGTAAGTAAAACTTACAAAAGCGTAAACTAAAATTAAAGAGCAACACAAAAATTAACAAGATTATCAACAAGCGAGTAAAACAGATTAGAGAAGCATCAATCCAATTCACCAAACCAAGCAATTCAAATCATCATTATTCTCAGAAATTTATCCTATCATGAACACTCATTCAATCTCATTAGAAGTTGTTCAATCGAATTAACCCCTAATTTAATTGAAACCACAACCCTAATTGAAATATCATCCAATTATTCTGTGATTAATATTCGAAATTAGGCATGAATCCATAACCTAATCCGCTTTCAATCCTAAACGCATTCATAATCATGAAAAACAGAATAGCAATTGAAGAAGAAGATGAACA
>PYAF01002290.1:60491-100554 GCA_007407185.1 Glycine tomentella
TTTGGGTTGGATCCTTGAATTGATTGAAGATTTAGCCTTCCATAATCATCATCAGTGAAAGCCCCATGGATTGAGTGCACGAAAATGGAAGAATAGAAAAATGAAAATGAAGAACAAGGAAGAATAGTAGAGAGAAAATGAGAGCAAGGGTTTTGATCTAAAAACTAAAAGAATGAAAAATAAAACTTGTTTATTGAAAATGTAAAGAGTGGTGTCCAAGTTTCACTAAAGTCACTAATATGTAGTGACTGAGTTCTAAAAACGAAATGGGCCATAAACAAACCCAACAATCTAATTATTTACTATTTACAACCATGAAAGTCAAATTCGCAGCCCAAAATTACAAGTGCAGAGGTGCAAACTTCCAAGCTTAAAATGACCCTCTAAATGACAGAATTGGCCTTGGGCTATTTCTAGCAAACTTGTAGATCTTTTTGTTATCTTTCCAGGGACTCCTAGAATGCTCCATTCGGAGATCGGTAGCATCTTATAGATCCTGCACAAGTCAGATACATCAAGTGAGCCAAAAATCCGAAAATACGCAACAATTAGTAATTAAGCTCACTTACTTGCCTAGGCCAAAAACTGAATTAGAATAGAAAAATAAAGGTCCAAGAGAGGTCAAATAAGCTAAGAAGGATAGAAAAATATTCAACTAAAAGCACTTTATCATACGCCAGCTTCCGTCTTTCTTTTTCACCAAAATAACTGGGCTCGAATATGGACTATTGTTGGGTTTTACAATGCCAGATTTCAACATTTCTGCTATCTTCTTTTTCGATTTCGGTTTTCGATTTCTGCTATCTCCTGTTGAACATTTCCCTTCAAAACAGTCATGAAAAGAACCGAAATTGCCACCTCTACCTCCTTCATTTTCTGTAAAGCTTTGGAAGAAACCATCGAATAAGCAAGACTGGGATCCCCTTGTACATGAACCTTTCGTCCTTGTTGTTCGAAAGACATACTCAACATACTCCAATTTGTGTGGACCTCACCTAAAGTCTGCAGCCACTGAACTCCAAGAATCACGCCAACCCCACCTAATTCAAAGATAAAAAAATCACTGATGATGGTAAAATTATCCCCTTCAATCTTTAATCCTTCGCAGTAGCCACTAGAACAATGTTTCTGACCGTCCCCCAACCGCACCCCAAAAGGAGTAGTAGACTTTAGGTCTAAACGTTGGACTAAATCCTGACTTACAAAGCAATGACTGGCACCACTGTCCACCAAAACCGTCACTGGAAACGCGTCAATGGTGGCCGTAAATTTCAAGGTGTGTGGCTGAGTCAGATATCCCCAACCGAATATAACGATAATCCATCCATTGCAATTCTCTGACATGCTCTTCCGATACAGTTCTTGAAACGAATTCTTCCTCCAAAATTTCATCATCTAATGGCTCTCCTTCACCGAGTATTACCACCCTTAAGCCTTTTTCTTGACAGTGATGCATAGGGCCAAAAGGAAATCCACATTGGAAACAAAGCTTCTCATCCCGACGACCGCAGTATTCATCATAAGGTAGTTGTCTTGTTCCTCTCGGTCTATTTGGCACAAAAGATCCTTTCTGGTTGGTGTTTGAGTCCACTGATGGAGCCATATTGGACAGAACAGTTCTGTCACAACTCCCTGTTTAGTGGTCCGTAACCCATAAGATTGGGAATTTGGGCCCAAAGTGGGAGGCCCAATTTTAATGTTGTTTCCACTGGTCCATCTTTGACCTCCATTGAAACTCCTCTGCGTGAAATTTTTTTTTGTTCCATTGCGCTCAACATCTCGGGCAACGTTCATGGCGGTTTCCAGATCCCTCGGGTTGTGTGGTCGAATCAGTGCTCGAATATCGGGTTGTAGTCCTGCCAAGAAGCAGCCCAATTTAAATCGTTCTATGTTTCCAGTTGTTCCCTGTTTTAATTCTTTTATTCTTCTTTTCTCTTCTCCTCTCACCATTCTTTTATTTTAACTCTGTTTCTCTCTTTTGTTTTATTTTCGATTTATCATTGGGTTCATCTACCACCGATCCCAATTAATTTGGGTTAAAGGTGCTGTTGATGTTGATGTTGACTCTTCCACTGTCCCTGTTTGTCGTAGCGCCAAAATGCATTCATGAATTTCCCCCAGAGATCGATCACTAAAACGGCGAACCAAAGCCTCCGTGAAATATTTCCAATCAAGATCGGGATGGTCTTGTTGTAGAAGACGGTACCAGTGCACCGCTGAACCCTCAATACTGACGTATGCAAAGTTTAACCGCTCATCCATGGCGATTCCATGCAACTCGAAAAAATTTTCTGCTCCTGAAATCCATCCGATTGGGTCTTGTCCTTCGAAGTTTGGAAATTGCAACTTCTTGGACCACAATCGATCGCCATTAGATCCTGGTGCCCTCACTCCTATCTTCACTGTTGTTATCTTCCGATTCCTCCGAGTTCGTCTTGACTTTCTTTTCCCTGATGGATGCGCAAAAATCTTCGACTCCTTCAAACTTGAGAGTAATCTTGGCTAACGCATCATTAACTTCCTTTCTGAATGATGCCAAAGATTCGCTGGATTCTTTCTTAAAAGATGCAAGTGACTTCTCCAGCGTTGCAATTCTTGCGTCGCCAGAAGCCATTTTCTCTGATCACAGATGCGGCAGGTCGGACCAATTGTTGGGGTTATTTCCCAAAACTACTCCAATCCACACCACAAAATCAGAAACAGGCTTCAGAACAGAAGGTACTGAATAATACTTCTCTGTTTATTTCTAAAGATAGAGTTTACAATTACAAGAGATTACTCTCTTCACAAGGGAAAACCCCTTCTCACAACTATATTCCAGACTTACTACTTACACACATATCACAGGCTATTTATAACTAATAGGTAACAGCCAAACACACTAACTAAGCAGCCTGTTTATTTCTACGAGAATATACTCTCCAAATCACAGGCCTCTCATTAGGTCTCTCATTATTATTAGTCGTAACACAGAACTACTTCATTGATAATCTGGACTCTGACATTATCTGCAAGAATCCTTCTACCATTACTTCCTCACTTACAGGCACCAAATTTTCTCAATTCCCTTCAAACGATTTCCCTATCTCTCTTTCTTGAATTGAAAACTTAAGTAGTTGATGACTGCTTAAGTAGTGACTAGTTTCATTCACCAAATAGATGTCATTGGTGATTTGAACTAGAAAAGTTTTTGTAGTTGCTGCTTCCTTGGCCATGCAGTTGTATCATAATATCTTTTATATATCGATTAATTTTGTAAATGAATTTGAAAATCTGAAATAATAAAGAATGTACAATGACCATGGAAGTCGTGTCTTCTCTTACCAATGTAAACTCATGGGCTAACAACAATACTATTTGTGTTGGATGTTATCATTCATGATTAGAATTTTAGAACCATTCTTGAATTGGAATCTGAATATATTATTGTAAATACATCCGTCTCTATATGTTATTGATTTGATATTCTCCACTGGCTAGGGGTACATCCGTAGATCATTTGGATTTTGTTCCCTATCCCTACTTTCTGGGTATAACAACTCTGCTTCATGACAAAACTAAATGAGAGGGATTTCCTAATGCCTTGCTAACTCACTATGGCTAGCATTCCCTTCGTGGATAATGTTTTTAAACTGCTGCTGGAGGGCCGAAGCCAATGCTTTTTCTGCCATTCCATATACTGCAATTGTAACTGCTGTTACACTTCTGGATCTATGTTTGGAAAATTTGTCATATTACTAACTGGCTGAGCCTCAGCTATTTTGTGTTTGTGCTTAAAGTGCATTGCAACTAACATGACATCCAACCTGTACTTTTAAATTCTCTGCACATCCTTCTTTTCATATTATTCATTCTATCGTCAGTGGAAGTGGAATGTTTATATATGGCTAGCAATGGCAGTGGAAATTGCACTTATGCACATTTGGTATATGGTTTGCTAGCTTCATATTAGTTGGCATTTAAATCAGCTAAAACTTCACTTTTATTGACAAGTCATGCAATGCAACACTATCTGTGTTAGATTAGCATAATCTAGATTTATAAAAAAGGACTTGGTTTTGCCAAATTAACTAACACTCATTGGTTAATTGTATTTGTATGAATTGGATGAACATGGTTTATTTGTTGATAAGCTCTATCTTCATGATCCAATTTACACATTGCCCCCCCTGAATCATTATAACTATACATTTTTCTTGAAGTTGTCCAATACTGAGTAAATTGTTTTCAGTTCTGGTACATTGAACACATCTATTATGAGGCTATTGGATTTTTTAATTTTTCATCCCTGAGTGAGTGGGACTACTAATAGGATAAGGTTCATGATTTATTCATACACTGAATTTATCATGGGTGTGTTTTGGATTCTAGACAAAGATGGATAGAGGTAAAAGTTAAGCCAAGTAATAATCATTTTTTTTCTCCTGAAAACATGAAAAAGTCTCTATTTTGTTGTTGTTGAAACTATATGTGTGTTTAGATCAAAATCTATCTTCACCTTTTTCAATGAATGGATTTTCTTTTTGCAATTCATTAGGTGAAGCAGTAGTATATATGGGGAGGAAAACAACAGAAAGGTATAGCGGTTTGAAGGAACCGCAAGATATTTGGTTATATTGGGAATTGTCAATCGCCCTATCACAAGGTTTTTTTTCCTCTCTCTCAAACATTCACACATTCACTCAATGTTAAAAGTAATATTTTTATGATTCTTTTAGGAGTTTTTGTGCTCAAATACTTGCCAAGGAACAAGAAGTAGCTGCACTGCCAAGAATAACTAGGTGTACTACTACTCTTTATATTACCTTATTTTACTTTTTGGTAAATTGTTCAATATAGTTTTTAATTATCTTTATATGGTTACAACTGTGTTTTTTGTTCTGGAATAAGCAGGCTTCTGTCAATGTAAAACCAAAGGCTAAGGAGCAAGTCATTGACATTGATGCTAGTCCAGACAAGGAGGTTCACAAAAACAAGAAAAAGGAATCACGCACTTTTACTTTTGTTCTCACAGCTCGAAGCAAGGTGAGTTGTGATATTAAAATAAAATGAAAAAAAAGAATCTTCTGTGTTTATCTGAACTCAACCATGCTATGTTGTATGCCACATGCCACTATGCTTCTTAACATGCTACTATATATGTTTTTTCTTTCTAAAAAGGGGTTCTTGTGATATTACATTGCAGGCTGCATGCGACATAACAAGCAAACCAAAGGAGCAGATTGTTGACATTGATGCCGGCGATGTTGACAATGCACTTGCTTCTATGGAGTATATTGAGGACATTTACAAGTTCTATAAGCTTGTTGAGGTATCAAACATGGTTCCCTGGATTGTTATTTTTTTATTTTGTGTTTGATGTGATGACATTCTAATATGTGAATGTTCATTAATTTGATGCATGAAGAACGAGAACAACCATCAAGAATACATAGACTCACAACCTGAGATAGGTTTGAGGTCGAGATCTAATCTAGTTAATTGGCTGGTAGATGTCCACACTAAGCTTGAACTTTCACTGGAGACCCTTTATTTGACTATCAATATAATTGATCGGTTTCTAGTAGTTAAGACAGTTCCATGTTTGGAAATGCAATTGATTGGCATCAGTGCCATGCTGATGGCATCCAAATATGAAGCAATCTGGCCCCTTGAGTATATATATATATATATATATATATATATATATATATATGTATGTATGTATGTATGTATGTATTTGTTGCTACCTTGATTTTTTTCATTGATGTATTATTGACCCTTTTCATTTCAATGAATGAATGTTAACTGATTGTTCTAAATTGCGGTTTTGGTGAGCCAAAAAGCGTATTGCTAGAAATGTAGCTGATGCGGCTGCAATTGCATTCGTGATGCAATTACGGAGTGTCAAGCGAATAATAATACTTGTCTTGTTTTGCAGTAGGACTCATGATCTATAAAAGAGAGTGATTTTTCCTTTTGGTGATTGTATTATTTCTATGTTGAGAAACATCTTTTTAGCGAATATCATGCAAAGAAATTAATTTGTCGATGCAGAGCTTGTTATTGATTTTGCTCTAGTTCAAAGTGGAAAATGAGATTAAGGAGAATTGTTGAGAACTAAAGCTAAACTACATATGTTATGAGGAAAATTAAAGAATGCAGTGGAGACATATACTTTTCTTCTTGGAATTTGGGTCCAAAATAAAAGTTTACGTATAACAAGGTCCAAAATAAAAGTTTAGGCATAACAAGGAAGGTCCAAAATAAAAGTTCAGGCCTAGGAAGGCTACTTATGGAGTGGTGCTTCATACACCATTTAAAAATTCTACTACATCATTAATTTTTCAAAAACTCGAAAATACCCCTATTGCTTTGGACACTTATTTTAGTTGAGTTGAGCACCATTTTTGCTTCTTATTTGTTGTTGTTGATTTTTGGTTCGTCTCAGTTGCATTTGAGAAGCATTGGTGATTTTTGGTGCCATTTCGGTGCATTTCGTCGGAGTTGTGGGTGGTTGCCGGAGCGGCGAAGTCGTCGTCAAAGTGTGCAAAGGTGGGTGGTGTCTGCTATCGTACGGATTCGATAATCCGTATGGATGCTACGGATTAGGTAATCCGTATGACTCTTACGGATTGACCAATTCGTATGATTCATATGGATTAGGTAATCCATATGATTCATACGGATTGACCAATCCATATAACTCATACGGATTGGTCAATCCATATGACTCATATGGATTACCTAATCCGTATGACTTATATGGATTGGCCAATCCGTATGAGTCATACAGATTATCTAATCCATATGACTCATGGATTGACCAATCCGTAAGAGTCATACGGATTAGGTAATTCATATGCTTTATATCAGTACTTTTTTTATAAAAAAAAATAAAAAAAATACATATTTAAATGAGATTGATTTGAAGTTGACAAATAATTTCATTGAGAAAATACAATACAATAAGTTAAATTTTTCGATTCTTTTTTTTAACATGGTGTTCTTGAGACTTTCATGATATGTTAAAATATTATTATTATTTATTTAACACTTGATTGAATTTGATTGTGTTTGTAATACGTTTTTTTAAGAGACAATTGTCTGTTGCCATCTACGGCATGCTTGTGGGCTACTCATTGTTCAAATGAAGCTCAATAGTGGCCCAATCATTACATGGATCGAATGCAAATGTATACTAAATCAATGAAATTCCGCACTAAACATGTTGACTTAAATGATGTATAGAATTATTTGAACAACTAGAGTTGTTGTTTAATATCATTAATGCATTAGTATTTCATTATATCTAACAAAGTTTCCACAATTGTCCAACATGAAAAAGTCAAAAAATAATGTCTAAACTGTTTAAACAAAAACATGGCATTATTGTCATCCATGTCGCCTTCGTTGTGCATCTCTTGGTCGTGTGTCCCGCATATATACAATGTCATCGACCTACGCTTCTCAATGGCTTCATCTTTGTTACCTCCAACATTTCTACCACTTGCTCGGTCAACATCTCGTCCAAGAGCCCGACGCATTCTCTAGTCTTAGCCATAAGTTGTACAACATTTGTTTACATGTTAGATACTCTTTCAATAAGAAATACACAATTATAAAATAATAAAAGCTTGCCTTGGTAAACCTAAACTGCTCCTCTAAATCAAACATTAGATACTGTTTCAATAACAAATTCACAATTATAAAATAATAAAAGCTTCTCAAATGTTTAAGCTAAATTCCTATTTACAGCCTAATAAGCATCTAACCCAATGCAAATGATAAGAAAATTAACCTATCTCAATAAATGTATGCACTATTTGACATTACTTGCTTCCATTGGATTTAGATTTGAAGTGGAAGAATAATTGGAACCAAAAAGTGGAAATACTCATACATTTATAGCATCAAAAGTGACAAGGGGGAAGGGGGGGCTAGGATATAGTTTGTCTTAGAATTTGGGCTTATAACCTAATCTACCCTACAAAACTGGCTTCTTATGTAAGCGTTCTCCAATCCTTATAAGGACTATATTGTGATACGTCTAGTTGGTGTGGGATCTCAACGCACTCATACACACTAATATCATTTTAGAATTTGGGCTTTGTGCTTTGAGATACACACTAATACAAAACCATTTTTAAAAAATTACACCTCATATGGATTGACCAATCCATATGAGGTTTACAAATTCAATAATCCATACACTCCATATGGATTGGCCAATCCATATGAGGTTTACGGATTCGGTAATCCATACACTTCATACGGATTGGTCAATTCATATGAGGTTTACGGATCAGGTAATTCGTACACCCCATACGGATTGGCCAATCCATATGAGGATCACGAATTACCTAATCCGTAAAACCTATACGGATTGGCCAATCCATATGGAGTGTATGGATTACCGAATCCGTACAGTGACCGCTTCTCCCTTTCACGAACGAAAAACACCAACACTTACCTCAGCAGCACCGCCACCAACTAGAGAACACGCCAGCAACCAATGCCACCACGAACCACCACGATTAGCCGAACAAGGAGAGGATGAATGTAACGCAAAAACCAAGCAATCACCAAGCACAGCACACATGAAGCAATGGAGGAGAAGAGAAGAGAAATTGAGAAGTTTGGTAATTAAATAGACAAGGGCAAAACGGGAAATCCACTATTACACTAATGGTGTAGTAGAATTTTGAATGGTGTATGAAGCACCACTCCTACTTATGGTGCACTTGACTTGGGTTCGTCCTTACAGGTCACATTTGGGAGTGATCAATAACTGAGTAGTGAGACAAGCTTGCAATGTGGAAAGTCTACGGTGCTTCTCTTAGTTGTCTCAATTTTCTATCATTTTCCCTTGCGTATACATATTATTACACTTTTTCATTATTTAATGTGATTAATTTGTGTGTATTATATGTTATAGTGGTTTAGTATTGGAATTGGAGAAGATTACAAAAATTTGCAAGGAATGAATAAGATACTTTTTAAAATGTAAAAATAATGGATTGGCCAATGTTTGACAATATTGTACATCATTTACAACATATTTATTGATATTAATTAATTAATTCATAATTTGGTGTGAATTGTCTAGGTCTATTTTTCATATTTGTTTTGGTCTAGATTGCACGGATTTGTTTTTTGTTAAATTACAGGTTGGGTTGTCTATAAAACAAAATGAATATTAAAAAAATTAAAAACTATGATGGTTCTAAGAAAATCATCATAGAATGCTCAACATTAATGACGGTTTCCATAAAATCATCATATAATGCTCAACATCAATGATAATTTTACAAAAAATCATCATAGAAAATTCATGTTCTATGACGGTTTTCTATTAAACCGTCATTGATGTTGAGCATTCTATGACGGTTTATGAAAAAACCAACATAAAAGTACACGTGAAAAGACTTTTATTGTAAAATGCAACATATTCTATGATGATTTTAAAACCATTGTGGAAAGCATTTCATATTCTATGATAGTGGATTCCTGGAAGGCACTAAAGAACTGTCGTGGAAGGCCTTATTTGTTGTAGTGAACTAATCGGAAAATGTCTTTGGTCGGGTTATCAGCACTCAACATTTCCCCTAAGTTCCTTTGAACTATTCGAACTGTTTCTCATTGTATCTATTGTGTGTCATCCACCCTTACTTAACAAATCCTCACTCATTCTTCATGATGAGAAATATGAATGACAATTGTGTTGATACTTTTGAATGGGTATTCGAGGATATACTCCCACTGAGTATGGGGTCATGCCTCAACTCCTGACACAACAATCACTTTAATTTTAACACAATCATGTTATCTCGTTTTTTCCATCTTTTCATCGAAATGTGTGTTGATCCTCATGAAGTCTCCAATTGCAAGAATCCTCCATCACGCACGCACGCACACAAACATAACAAGAGAGGAAGGGGATTAATCCTCTTCTCTCTCTAAGGCATCATCAAATGGCCCTTTAAGTGGACATGGCCAGTTGCACATTCATCATTATCAATCCAATTGATAATTCATTAGAAGACATCCAAATAATATTTGCCAAGGGTTGGACACCCCCAAATCCAATCCCAAAGCGAAAAAATTCATGATCAATATCATAATAATTCATATCATGCAACCACTACTACAAAAAGCAGCTTCTACGTCAGTTCTTTAAGTCATTCTACATTGATTTTTGAATCATCTTTGAAGCCAAGGTTGTGGAAAGTATTGACTTTCCACGACGGTTATTGAATCGTCTTAGAATTATTCATTTCTACGTCGGTTCTCGATAAAACCGTCTTAGAATATGTTTTTTGTTTTTTAAATATTAAAAAAATTAAGGTTTCTAAGACGGTTCTTTCAGAAAATCCTCTTAGAAAAGCTGTCTTAAAAAGTGAATTTTCTAAGACGATTTTTGAAGAACCGTCTTAGAATGTATATTTTCTAAGACGGTTTCTAAAGAACCTTCTTAGAATGTATATTTTCTAAGATGATTTTTTGGAGAACAGTTTTAGAATGTTTTTTAAAAATATATATATAAAAAATGAGGACTCTAAGATGGTTTTTCGAAAAACCATCTTAGAATGTAGACTTTTTAAGATGATTTTTTCAAAAGAGCCGTCTTAGAATATCTTTTTTTTTTTTAAAAAAAAATAGAGGATTGGAGAAATGTCTTAGAATGTCTTTTTTTAAAAAATAAATCCCATATTTTGTAATCAACCCTTTGTCTCACTATCATACCTACAACCCAATTTTGATATGAACAAATTCATCAAAATGCAAGGAAAGTTTGTGTGGAACTTGATATTTAATAAGAAATACTAAAATCTGTCAAAAAGACAAAGATGAGACAGAGCAAGAGCATAAAAAAAGGAAATGTAGGTTGAATTTCACACCAATAATCACACAAGCATAAAAAATATCTCTACCAGCATACAACATTAAAATATATTAAATTCAACAAATAAAAGTCCTTTGCAACTATAAATTTAAATCACATCCCAATACTGAAATAATGCTTTACTATATATGGTCAAGCTTCAAGATATGTGAACCCAATAGAAATAAACAGCAGAATTTTTGTCCATGGCTCAGAAATGGTTAACAACCAAAAAGGATTTTTGTCCATGACTCTGGATCAACAACAGAATAAATTAACAATGCATTAAACAGTACTGTGAATAAAAATAAACAGCAGAATAATAAGAATCACCTTTGTTTGTGGTGGTATGGAACAACAGAAGCCCATTCTTGTTTCCTGCAAACCGATAAATAGGGCAGGTAATTAAGTAAGGTGTAAATCTAATGAATCAATAAATAAAATAAAGTTACATTTTCCCTCAATAAATAAAATAGGAAAGGTAATTAACTAAGGTCTATATCTAATAAATCAATAAAAAAAGATTCCTACATTACAAGTGATGAATGAATGAATTAATAAATCTAATAAATAATAAATAAAGTTACTTTGCCTTCTTCTATTTGACCAATATTTGACCACTTCTACTTCATTGCTATATGCATAGCCCCAGATATTGCATACAAGTATCATCACTGTTCCAATTTAGATGCCCTCAATAATGGTTAGCACTAAGACAACACGCACGGCTAAACGTGCCTTCCATGGACGACCAGCTCCAAGTTCATTTGTGGAATATAGATAAAGGAAAAGTGATAAGTTAGAATGCGTGTTTTTTAATTGCTTCTGCAGTGTTGAATGAGGAAACTCACGAAACCTTCTTGCAGTGTTATTTCCTATATATATATATATATATATATATATATCAATAAAAATAATTTAGTTAGTTTTAATTAATAATTTTATAAGATTAAATACTTAAGTAGTGATTATATTTTTTTTTATTGCATGTAGTGGTTATATTTAATAATGCCATGTTTAACTCAAGGAAAAAATATTTCACTGATAAATAATTCTAAAAGGTCAAGGAATGCATCTATTTGTGAAATGATTATCTCTTTAATAAATTTCATAAATTTAAGCGTTTGTTTTATGTTTTACATTGGCAAACATCTGAGCACTGCTCAATCTTTTGTAACTAATTGTTTGGTTTTTTGTTTTCTTTGGGCACATCTCATGGCCTGTGCTTAAATAAAAGATATCTTATTCATTAATAAAATTCTTTTGCTTATAAAAAAAATAAAACTAGACATATATGATCATTCATGATGCATATAAAACAAGTATAGATACAATTAAAGATACTTGCATTCTAAATTATAATTACAAAAGAATAAAATTAAAAATTAAACAAATGACCTGATTTCTATACCCAAAAAGAAAATTCTGTACCAAAAAAATACCTGATTTATTCAGAGTAGTTAATCAACAATAAACAAATGCACCAGCAAATTAGAGTATGCATGTGGGAGATTACACTATGAAAACTCACCATGAAATAAAGGAAAGGATAGAGAGAAGAAACAGGAAGAGCTGCACACAGAACAAAACAAATAATTGGCCATTAGAAGCAATTATTATTTCTCTTGAAGTGAAAAAATTTACAGTACAATGCTTACCACCGCACAACACCACAATCAATATATGGACGAGATTTCGAATGGTGACATCCTTTTTCAGCTCCTTGGCTCTATCAACCTTACAACCAGTGCAGTTCTCATCGTAATGTTTCTTTAAAAGTGGTTCTCCAATATTATTCTCCAATAGTAATGACCATCCTCCAGCTGAGATATTACTCCCATAATCCATCTTCTACCTGTTTGCCCAACCAGAGATTGAATGGGAGATATTTGGCACATCATAGCATAAAGTTACAAATTAGTCCTCCTGAAAAAACACCAAATTGAATGTATGCATTTGAATGCATAAATGTCAACCATAATTAATATCCAACTGACTAATTATTTAAAATTTATAGCCAACTACAGCACCCATAACTCACAGCTCCCAAAATGTGAAAATTCATATTCAAAAGCAGGCGTTGAAAAATGCTGGTCACGAGAGAGCCTCTAGGACAACAACAGAAACTTATCCCTGTACAGAGCTGCTTTGGTCGATGCTTCTCCATCAATAGGTAAGCTGCCTGTGTGCCTGGAAGAAAAAAATGAAACACAAGAGCATGGAACAAAATTTGGGTCATATGATAATCAAGTCCAAGCCAACAACCAACACAAAAATTCCAATAAATTGCTTAACTGACGTATCTCATGTAAAATATAAAATCAAATTATAACCAGTCCTGCATTAGGGATGAAGAAGCAGAGTCACAAAATACACTTCAAAACTCCATTACAGTAGCATCGGTTTCCCCAGGCTTTCGGTTACATATCAAACTTTAGTGTTTAAGAACATCATGTCATTTTGTATAAGAGTACAATACAACTAACAACAAACACCAAAGCTAGGTACATCCTCGTTCAAGCCCAAGGTAAAATTTGGGGAATTTTTTTTTTTTAAAAAAAAACAAGTAGAAAACATCGACGACGCAAGGAACAGGAAAAAAAATTTACTCGTAGAACTGCTTTCTGTTATAGTCATATTTATACTTGGGGATGAGGAAGACATCGATGACACGAATGGCAATGGAGACGGTATCAGAGCTCTCCTCAGCAGCCTTGTTGGCGTCTAGTAGCAAGCTGACCATGTGCTGCACCATCTCCTTGTTGAGTATGGTGGATTTCACTGCAATTTCTGAAGTGTTTTCAGAAATTAAACGAATAAAGTTAGGGAAATAAAGAGAGAGAGAAGTTACAAGATTTATGGAGGTTATCGAGGAGGAGATCGATGGCTTCGTCCTCCTCGGGGCCTTCAAAGTGAGAGGCGAAGGAGAGGATCTCGTCGGGAGCGTTGACTTTGAGGTTGCAGCCTGTTATCTTGCACTTCCTTTGAACCTTTTTCCTATGTGATGCATTCATCTCTCTCTCTCTCTCTCTTTGTTGAGTATGAGAGTTGAACAGAACAGGGTTAGGTTTGGCATAGGAAATAAAGCCTCTGTTTTGGAAGTCGAAGAGTGAGAAACGAGAGGAGGGAGAGAGAAAATTTTAAAATGCACTCAATCCTAAGACTGTTTTATAAAAATATCTTAGAATTTAAAAATGCACTAATTTCTAAGACGGTTTTGTAAAAATCGTCTTAGAATGATAGTTTTTAAGGCGATTTCGCTCAAAATCTTATATATACAAAATTGCTATCGCTTTATATATTAAGACAGTTTTATGGGAAACGTCGTCGTAGATGTGTTGTAGAAAGCTGCTTTTGTAGTAGTGAACATGCCTTGCCAAATGGTCACACGCACTTGGTCTTACAACATTTAATCATAAGAATTTAAATCATGCAACATGTCTTGCCAAGTAGTCACACTCACTTGGTCTTACAACATTTAATCATAAAAATTCACATAATAATACTCACTCAAAAAAACTAATTCAATCCATAATCTATATCATAGTTTCCATGCAATTCTACACATACAAGACACTTTCTCATTTTGAATAGTGCCTAATTACCCACTTTTAAAATCCAAATTCCCATTGATGTAGAAATCCAATTGGGGAAAACCATATATGTTTCGTAAGGTTTTTGGATGTAAATAATTCAATTTTGGACTCAAAATCCTCCAAATCCACTCCAATTTGGTCAGATTTCGAAAATTCCTTGCACTTGAGCTCTAAAGTTCACAAACTTTGTTAGAAATGAAGAAGATCATGAAGAATCAAGTTGAGGAAGATCATGAAGAATCAAGTTAAGGAAGATTACAAGTTTTAATTTTACATGCCCACTCAATTGATGACATATGTATTTGTTCAAGCTTGGTTCAAGAAGTTAAAGCCTCTTATTCCTCACTTAAATTGATTAAACTCATGCATGCATTCATTCATCAATTCATGATTAAGTCATGTGAAATTGTTAATCAATTGGTATGACATTAAGGCAATAAGGTTTTCATAAAAAGGATTTTTCACTATTTTAATCGATTACCAATAATTTGTAATTGATTAAATTAGTCTGACTATGTTAAGTCGTTCTGTGATAATCGATTACTTCATGGAATAATCGATTATCTGAGTATCTGCATAATTCTCAGAAGCATTTTATCTGGTTTAATCGATTACCAAATTGTTGTAATCGATTAAATATGCATTGTTGAGTTTTTCACACTTCCTGTGATAATCGATTATTTGAGGCATTAATCAATTACAATAATGCATCAGAAAATCCTGACCTCTTGGAATAATCGATTACAAGAAGGATTAATCGATTATTTGTTCTTGAGATTTTTTCCAGATTTCTGATGAACACTTTAATCGATTATTTTAGAATTTTAATCGATTACTTGAGTTAAAATAATCGATTACAATTACGGAATAATCGATTACAGGTAGTTAATTCAGTTTTTTAACAAATAGAAGGAGCTTATTCTGTTATGTGTGGATTCTAAGTTTTCGAACAAGCCTTGTGAAAATCACTTTCTGAGAGTTCTAAAGTCACCAAGGCATATTAGAAACAGAAATTAAAAGTATATTCAAGAATCATAAAGATTTTCATTTGTTGAGTCATCTACTACATGTGAAGCTTGTGTTCAAGCATTTTGTCAAAAGATTTCACCAAGAAAGATCATGGCATTAATTCTCAGTCTGGTTTGATCATTTAATTTCGTTCATTGCACCGAGGAACTATAGGTGATATCTTTCTTGGATCAATTTCTTAGTTGTTTTTGATTAAAATTGTTTGTTTTGTTGTTGGTTGTTCATATAACAAATTGTGATCTTTAAAGCTTTGCTAGATAGGTTTCTAGTGGTTAGAACAGAGAGGGGATCTCTGGTTCTTAGATCTTTTGAAAAGTCTATAGGTTTAGATTTTGAATTTTACCTAGGGAGGGTAAGAGAGATCTTTGTATGCTTGTAAAGATATTATATTTGTTATAGTGGAAACTCTAATCAAGGATGATTAGAAGTAAACTGGATATATCCTCTGGGGTTGAGATGTGTACCAGTATAAATCTTGTGTATAATTGTATATTTCTGTTCATATTCATATTGTTCTTGAAGTATTATGTTTGTTCATATCACAAGAATGGTTATTGCTCAAGAGTGGTTTGATTGAGACAAAGGTTGATTTTAAAAGTTTGATTTCTTAATTGGTTTAAGATACGATACTTCTTTCAAAGACTTCCGCTATGTTTGAAATTTGTTTTAAATTTTAAAAACTCTGAGGTAAAACCAATTCACCCCCCTCTTGGTTATTTGCATAAGTGTTCATTGTATTTTCAAACTTGTTTCCTAAATTCCAAGAGTTGTAGAAATCCATTTCATACAAATTTATATCAAAGCCTATGTTTTCAAACATGAGAAAATAAATTATGTGGTCAAATTATGAAGAAAACAAGCCCATATGTACAATTCGCTCATAATAGTGCAGGATTTACCAAAAAAGCACAAAACTTGAAATCATGGTTCCATAGGCTACATTAAATCAGATGGGGTGTATTTTATGTCTAACCCAAGGTTCTTGGCATAATAAGTTCAATTTTGAGGACCATATCAACAAATTCTAACTCCAAGTTCAAAATTTTCAAAAACAGAGCATGGAAAGCATATACATTGCCCTAACTTGAAAATTAATATCCAAAGGCTACACAACTCCAATTGAGACATATCAATATGCCTTCCTAGGTTTTTGGGGTAAGAGAACTCAAATTTGAACCCATAATTCAAGAATTCAATCTTCAGCAAACATAGTGTCATAGTTCCAAATTATGGGATTTGGGTTCAACATGCAAAAATCATCGTATAATTAGAGGTCAAGTTCTAAAGTGTGAGTTGAGCTGGAATTTTGAGCTTCTCCTAAACATGAACATGGAGAATGAAGGGGAAGAGAGTGAGGACTTTAGCTTCAAAAGGACAAGAAAATGGACATGAGTAAGAAGAGAGGGACTCACCTACACCTCCAAGAACTTGAGCTCTCAATAATGGCGGAAGAGAATAAGAGAAAAGAAATGGGCTCCCCTCTCTCTCTTGGCCAGCGGAAATAACTAGGGGGTGACTTACTCATTTTTTTACAGGGAAGGAGTTAGGTTAAATGGGGGCCCCACAAGTAGGCCTCCTATGTTTTTTTCTCTCCTTTTCCTATTCAAACTAACTACACTTAATAACTTAAGCTTTCAATTAGTCTAATTAATTCTAACTTCTAATTTATTTCTAGAGTGGTAGGTCCATTTATTAAGCTTAACCAGAAATAATTAAAGTGAATGAGAAATTAATTCTCCTTCTTTTTAATTATTTAAATTAATAACTTCTCACGTCTAGACACATTCATGTTTTAAACTTCCATTAGTCAGTCTAAATCTCTCTACTTGACCTAAAAGTCTTTAATTACTAATCTGTCATTAATGAATGATCTCCTTACTTTGACTTTCTAAACTATAGTTGATTGATGGTTTAACTAAGGATTTTTTGTATCTAAACCATTAATTCCTAGACTCAGAATTTAAATCTAGGTAACCTGACAGTCTATGATGGTTATATCTCTTATATGCATTATTACACTAAGAATAATACTATTACAGTGCATATCAATCACACATATACAATTTCTACATAAAACTTCCTGATCTAAGAAAATTGGGATGTTACTCTAGGGATGTCTCGAATATGTAACAGGGGGTGTTTTATTGGCTAGGATTTTTTTTCTTTTGGAACCTATAGGTAATTTCTTTTAATTTATTCTAAAGAATTCCTTTATTATTGTTATTTTCTCATCTTTCTTCCTATCTTCTTATTTTAATTTTCTTTGGTAAAATGTTGCACTACTTACAATTCAGGTGAGCTATTTTTTCAATTGAATTTTTTGGATCTTCTTTATATGCAATATTCAATGGCAAAATGTTGCATTACTTACAATTCAGGTGAGCTATTTTTCCAATTGAAAATTTTGGATTTTCTTTATATTCAATATTCAATGGCTTGTTTGTTTTGTTATTAATTTCATCTAGGGTTTTCATCCTTTTTTTAAATGATTTCTTGCAATATTATTTATTTATATATAGGAGAATCACTTATATTTGTCCTACAACCTCATTCCATTTTATAAATATTAGTGTCCTATATTTGGTATGAGGGGTGGATGTTGTTAGAGGAAGAATATTAGCAAAGGATCACATAGTAAGAAATCTTCTTCAATTGTGAGAAAAGAAGTGTAAATTGTTTTTCTTCTATATATTTTTATTCTCCATTGTTTGGAATTTTTCATATTAAGATATTTGATATGAATGTCTGAAATTATTTATTCAATTGTTTCTCTAAAAGATTTATCATATATGGAGAATTTTACGGCGGCTTCCACAAAATAGTTGAGTTTGATTTGATCCCTGAAAAGATAGTTTTAAAATTAATTTAAATTTAGTTACTTTTATGCATCTATTTTCTTTCATATTATATTGTTCAAAATCCTAAAAATAGGTTCATGCAAATTATTTAATTATTAATCTATTCTTTGGTTGTTTGTAGGAAATGTAATATCTGGGATTAGTTTGATGATATTTCAATTAGGTTTGTGGTTTCAATTAATTTAGGAGTTAATTCGATTGAACTGCTTCTAATGAAATTGAGTAAACTTTCATAACAGAATCATTATCTGAGAACTATGATAATCACCATTGCTTGGTTTGGTGAATTGGATTGATGCTCTTTAATCTGCTTTACATTACCTCTTATTAATTCGCATTAATTTATATGTTTTTTGCAATTTTTACTTATTGCATGCAACTGTTTGACAAAAATTCCCTATTGTTTATTACTGAATTAAAGTTGGAACCATATTGATAGTGTCTCTGAGTCGACCTAGGTTAATCTTGTGCTACAAAATTAGTGTAGTTTAATTGTTTTGAAGCAATACGACATCGCTTATCACTCATCATCCTACGTGCAGAGTTTGGAATCCACTTGGACCCTGTTCATCATTCTACGTGGAATTTCCAGATTTTGGTAAGAACATTTGGCGGCTACCGTGTGACCACAATAAAACATAACCTACGGCCTCGCATCCTCACAAATCACTAGAACTTCCGTCATTGGTCAATACGCGTTCCAGCATCAGATGCAGCACTCCCGTTGAGGTGTCCAACCCTCCTCAAACTACCATGACTAATGCAAACACCATCCAGCAACTCCAAAACCGCATAGCGGAGATGGAGCGAAGACATGAAGAAGAGATTCGGAGGCTTAAAGCTGACCATGATCAGCCGAAGGCCAGAACGAGACATCCACAGGGAGACGAGTACTCCCCCCCTCACGAGAAATGAACAAACTAAAGGTGAATCGCACCCCCGAGAACATGTCAACCTTCCGGGCGATCCCAACTCAGCACAAGTATACTGTCCGGAAGGGAAGACAACATGACGACATCCTTTCGTCGATCATACTATGGAGGTCGACCTTCCTCCTAGGTGGAAATCTCTCCATCTAGAAAGGTATGACGACAACACCGACCTAGACGAACATATGGATGCTTTCCTCACTCAAGCAAACCTATATATGAATAATGACGTTGTGCTATGTCGAGTGTTTCCTACTTCTTTAAAGGGGGCAACTTTGACATGGTACAGTGGTCTTCCCCAGCGGTCCATTGACGGTTTCGACACCCTTGTCGAAAAGTTTAATTCACAATATGCAACCAATCAGTCTCAGAGGTTAACTTCCACCACAGTAGTTACTCTGCGTCAAGTAGATGACGAATCTCTCTGAAGGTTCATGGAACAATTTGGGTGAGTAACTATTCAGATCATAAACCTCAATCCTGAGGTAGCACTACACTTCATGATGCTGGCGTTACGACCTGGCAAGTTCGTCGACAGTCTATGCAAGAAACCTCCCTCTAGCAAAGACGAGATACGTGAATGGGCTAAAGGTTACATACAAATGGAGGAGATTTCTAAGTTTCAAAATGAAGTCAAACAAGTCGAACATAAGCGAGAGAAGCATAAAGTGACAACCAAGGCTGATCCATAAAGGTCGGACAAAAAACAGAAGCTGGACAAGCACTGGCCTCTACCGAAAAGACCCAGGTATGAAAGGTACACTCCCCTGATGGTCAATCGATCTACGATCATGGAGGAAGTCTTCAACATGGAGGTACTGGTAAGCCAGGAGTGGATCCGAGCAAACATTGTCAATTTCATCGCAACAATGGCCACAATACTGAAGAGTGTTGGGCCCTAAAGGAAAAAATAGAAGAACTTATCTAGGTTGGGTACTTGTCGTGGTTTGTAAAAAGACCTGAAAATCCCTCAATTGGAAACAGACCAGGGGATCAACGAGAAGATCGGTAGAAGAACCGAGGTGTTGACAAAAGACCTAAAGATAGGGGAATACAAAGACAACAACAACACAGACAAGAGCGTCAACCTTCTCGCCAGCAGGAAAACAAACCTTCCCAAGACATCTGAGGTGAAATCAACACCATCGCAAGCGGATTCTTTTATGGAGGTTTATCCAGCCAGTCTTTAAAGAGACACCTACATGCCATACAGGACATCGATATCAACTATGTCGATGCTGCCTCACCACAGAGCCTCCCTCCTGTTAATTTCACAGATACTGATTTCCAGGGGATCAATCCTATCAACTAGGATGACTTCGTTCCCTCGTAATTATCAATTTCAAAGTTTCGAAGATCCTCATTGATCAGGGTAGCTTCGCCGACATTTTGTACTAGAGGACTTTTGAGAAGTTGGAGGTCTCGTCAAGCATGATTCAGGCTTACCCTGGACCCCTCCTGGGCTTTGCAGAAGAGAGGGTAAATTCCCGGGGGTACGTAGACCTTATGACCACCTTCGGTCAAGGTAAACTCTGCATGAGTTTCACCCTCAGATACTTGATCGTCGAAGCCGACACTGCCTACCTTGCTTTAATCAACAGAAAAACTTTGAATGAGCTTGGGGC
Source organism: Glycine tomentella (assembly GCA_007407185.1). NCBI lineage: Eukaryota > Viridiplantae > Streptophyta > Magnoliopsida > Fabales > Fabaceae > Glycine > Glycine tomentella. Next base: position 81,393 of record PYAF01002290.1, read on the forward strand.
CATCATCTCCACACCTCATTTAAAAATGAATTTTCCCACTATGACAGGGGAGATTGTCACCGTCAAGGCAGACCAAAAGCAAGCCCAACAATGCTACATAGAAATCTTGAGAGTGACATTGTAACACCTTGAAATTTCAATAACAAAAACAAATAGATGTTCGATGTATTTCTTATGTTATTTGATTATTTTATTAGTTGAGATTAGTTGAATTGTTGTGTAAATTCCCCTTGTGCAATTTCTTGGTGTGGATGATAAGTTATGTGGAGTTTGTTGAGCTTCGCTAAAATTTTGTAAGTTCGAGTTTGACCCAAGAATATGTTTTAGTAAAATCACCATTATATATTGGTTAACCGTTGGATCTCCTTAAAATTTTAAAGGTAGATTCCTAACCTGCATATGCAGAGGTTGATCGTTGGGATTGTTGAAATAACATTTGTAGCATGAGATAATAATTTTCATTGAACTAGAAACTTTAAAATTGGGCCAGCTCACCCAGGCGAATTTTAGAAGACTTTTTGGCTCACCTGGGCGAGTCAAGGTGGATTAAAAAGCATGCAGCAGCCTCCAAATCACGAAAATGACTTCCTTCTTCCTCCAAAACAGCACCCAACCCCCTTCCCCTCCTCCTCCCCCACCCATGACCATCAGTGACCACCACTAGCCACTACTGCTTGCCGTTGGACCACCACACGGAGAGGAACCCTTTAATTGGAGTGGAATCTTCGAAACTCATCTCGAAGTTTCAGTAGAGAATGGAGCCTCCAATCCTTATTTCTTGGTTTACTTAAGGTAATCTTGGTTTCCTTTGTCTTCTTCTAGCTAGTTTAAGCTTCTCTTAGTGTCACTTGGATTTTGGGTATCGTTATTGGGAGTTTTACACATCCTTTGAAAACCCTTTGAAAATGAGATGTTGTAAAAATCTCCTTTTTATGAAATTGATGTCATTTCTGTTATCCTTGTTGCAACCCAATCACATTGGTGTGTTTGGAAGTTCAAAATGATGTCTTTTGATGTGAATTCTCAAAACACCGTTTAGCCCCTTTTTGATTTAAGTGGGTATTTGATGCCAACTGTTAACATTGATCTTGTCTTTGAAATCTATACTAAATTGTTTTCGATTTGGTATATAGAGCTCTGCTTTTGGACATATAATGACCTAGGCTTTTTATAAAAAGGAGTAAAAGAAACAAGAATTTAAATTATAAAATTCTGTCGCAAAAGCCTAAGTGACGAATTTAGCGACAGAATTAGCGACGAAATTAGCGACGGTTTTAGCGACGGATTTGGTCCTGGCGCGGTTAGCGTGAGATTGGCGCGAGTAGCGCCACAGGTTCTGCCAGTTGGCGCGATTAGCGCCACAGATGCTGGAAGTTGGCGCGATTAGCGCGAGAATGTTGGCAGAACCAGTATTTTAAGGCCATTTTACGAGATTTTGGCCCAAAAAGCATGGTTTCTTCTTCCCCACGCCCCAAACCTCCATTGAAGCTTGCTCCAAGCTTTCTTGGACCTTATATACTAGCCTAAACACCTTTCTATGACCTTGGATTGTGATAGAAACCTTTGGGAAGCTTGAATCCTTCATCTTTCCTCTTAAAATCCCTTGTGTATAAGAGTTAGATTTCTCAAGAGAGAAACTTCAGAGAACTTGAGAGTGGACGAGACTCAAGGCTTGGAAAGGACATTAGAGCTTGGGAAAGCTGTCCTGAGATCTTTTGAGTCGCCACTGAGGTAAGAGACTTAAGTTTCTCCGTTTAATTTCGATTGTGGGGGTTCTTGTGAATAGTGACCCATATGTGCTGGGGCTAGAATTAGCCCAGGGTCCTGTAGAGGTATTTGTTCAGAGCTTAGAATAGATGAAGGATTAGCTTTCAGTTTTTGATTTTGATAACTTTGAGTCTTGGCTCTGTGTTGCCTGTGTGGCCTGTGTAATGGTCACTTATGCTTGTCATCTGATATGCCAGAGCCTTGTATATGTTGGTTTGAGCCTGAGAGGCTAGTGGAATGAGACTTTGAATGGAACCCAGTCCATTCTGATGATAATTGAGTTTAAAGTTGAGAAAAGCTAGACCATGTGTGTATGCTCTGAGTCTGGGGAGACTCAGATGGCTTGTATGCAGCCTGATGGACCTTGAATGGTCTGAGAGCAGCCTAATGTAGGCTGAGCATGTTTGAACCCTAGGATAGGGGAATTATGATATGTTTAGTCTGCGATTGATGCCTGTGGTCTTGATATTGATATGAAATTGTATATGCCTTGATTAGGCATTGATTCTGAGACTGTTGGTGGCGGGAGCCACAGACCTGGGAAGGAACTGCGAGCTGAGACCTTACCAGGTAAGTTCAGTGTTCTCTGGGGATGAATTCCCGTTTTGGTTGCACACCACACTCCTGGGGAGTGTTGGTCATGATTCATACTGCATGCATTGGCTATGGCATTGTTTATGATGATTTATATGTATCTGCATTGGATATATGCATGCTGTGTTTGAGATATCTGTTGGCCAATAGATAAATACCGGCGTTGAGGAGCTCCGCTGTGTATTCTGGGCGTTGAGGAGCTCCGCCCGTGGCATTGAGGAGCTCTGCCACATCATGACAGGTACTGACGTTGAGGAGCTCCGTCAGGGCGTTGAGGAGCTCCGCCAGGCATTGAGGAGCTCTGCCACCTGTCATGTGCTGAGATTATGATATTGATTTGATATGATGAGGCCAGAGTGCTAGGCCAGTGGGCCACGTGTGATATGTTTGCCTATATATGTGTTGTGAATCTGTGGGCCAGGGTGGGAATGATTTCCCAGGGACCCTGAGCTTACTGAGATATGTTATCTCACCCCGTGTGGGGCTTACATGATTTCAGGTGATATTTCTGGAAGAGAAGAGCAGTCTCAGGGCAGGAGGCCCAGTTGAGACTAGGCTGCTTGTCTTAGGAGCAGCATGGAGAGCTTGAAGGCTCTATTTTTGATTTTATTTTGATGTATAGTTCTGTATACCCTCATGGAGGGTTGATATTTTGTATCACCACGGGATGTGTGGTGTGGACTCTGATGTATATATGTACAGAACTATGATATGATATGTATCTGAGACTTTCCCTGAGTATTTATGTTGAATATCTGATTATCTGCCTGTTTGCTTAGATTATCTGTCTTTATGATGTTTGATATAAGAAACTGGATCAGCAGGGGCATGTTATATGATTTGTGTGTGTTATCTGATGAATTTCTGATTCCATACATAATGTATCAAGAAAAGCGATTATGTGCTTCCGCTAAGTTTTATAAACGGTGTTTTATGCGCTAATCTGATATTATTAATGATAACACGTCGGAGGCCTACGGGGTGTTACAAGCATGCGTATTCGAAGGATCACGAAACAACACTGCTAGGCTGTAACAGGGAGAACTTCTAGTTAGGTAAATGAGTTTATTATTTAGTTATAGTTTTAGTACCATAGTTGGGGGCCAGGGAGTCCAACTATGAGGATATCTGCCTGTCCCTGTTGTGTACTGATTTTCAAAAAAGTTATGTTTTAAACTAATGGGATGTGATATAATTATTATTAATGTATGTTGGTTCCTATTGTGTGCTTGTTTTCAAGAAAAAATTATGTTTTTAACTAATGTGATGAGATGAATTTGCTTGTTGGTGGATAAAACTGTGAATGATGCTGTTGTTGTAATGATTGGATTTTTGGGAAAAGTCTTAATTACAGAGGAGACTCTGCCCGAAATTTTATAATGTGTTCTCCTTTTTAATTATCTAGTAAATTTTTAAATTGGCATAAGAGTGTGTTTTCTATATTATAGTCATTCTCTTTAATTTAGAATTTTTCTAAAATACCCGTCTCATGGTAATATGGATTGTGAATGGATGAGATGATCTTAAAATGGGATAATGTGATTGGGTTGATGATGATGTAATGAGATAATGTTGATATAGTCGATGATGATGTTGAATATTGATGTTTATGATGATGATATTGAAATAAATGATGTTGATGATATTGAAATTGAGATGTTATTGATGTGGTTGGTGATGTTTAAATGATAATCATGATGTGGTTGACGATGTTCAAATGAGATAATGTAGATGTGGTTGATGATGTTGAAATGAGATGGGTTTAATATGTATGATGATGTGATGTGGATGTTGATAATGACATTGATGAGAGATAATGTTGATGTGAACAATGTCATTGTAAGATGTGAATATACATGGACACCCATCGGGGTGCATGACTGGTTATCCACGGAAGGATTTGTTCCTAGTTAGGTCTTGCATCGATGGTGCCCATGGTTTTCATTGTATGATTTGGATAAACATGGATACCCATGAGGGTGCATGACTGGTCATCCTTGCGGGGAAGGATCTGTTCCTGGCCATGATCATGCATTGATGGTGCCCATGGTTGCATGCTATGTATGTACACGTGGGGTGCATTGACCAGTTGGTTATCCTTGCGGGGAGGGATTTGTTCCTAGCCACGGTCAGTGCATCGGTGAGCCCATATTGGTGTGTTATGTATGTACATGGGGGGCGCATGACTAGTCATCCTTGCGAGGAAGGATTTGTTCCTGACCATGGTTATGCACTGATGGTACCCATGTTTCATACTTCATGTTGCATTGATGGAAATAGAATGAAGGCATGCACATACCTGTGGGCCGAAAAAGCAGGTACTAAGGGGGCGTCAGGTTAGGAATTCCTGTGCGCTATGGGTTGATCACCATAGGGGGGATGGCTTGTGCACAACAGGGCGACCCTGATAGGCGATGAATCATTTTTTTGTGAGACGTTATTTCTCTAGATATGGTACCACATTGCATAGTGAAGTGAAATCAGAAGCATGCATCATTCATAACATGATTGTTTGATTTGTGAAATGAATTGGATGATTGGTGAGTTGAGTGTGTATTGGACTGATGGAGTTCTAGTTATAATTGTGGTTGTTATTGTTGTTCCTTTCCAATTGTGATTATCTGATGCTTGTTGGTTTTATGCAATAAACTCACCCTTGAATTTGTTGTACCGTGTGGTTGGTACCTGTGATGATCACAAACCTTCGTTCTTTGGAGCAGATGAGAAGCAGTAGGTGACCTTGGAGGGAGATCTTCTTTTTGGTTGGAGCTGCCGAACCGACATGATAATATTGGAATTCTTTTCGGAAAAGTGTTGTGTTTTGTTAATCAACTTTTTCTTAGTTAGTCCCTTGTTTCTTTTTGTTGGTCATGTAATTCCAGATGTAAATATTTGTAAATACAACTAGATTATGTTCTGACATGTGAATGATATGTAAAGTTTTAAATGTACATCCATATGTATTCATTTATGTATTTGTTTCGTTGTATGATAATTGTATTATCACGAAAAATTTACTATCATTTTCATAATCAAATAAATGGAGTTTTCATTAAAATTTGAAATTCACACGATTAGAGTTAGCGTGAGATTGGCGCCGTTAGCGTGAAAATGCACCAGAAGCCCAATTTTCACTGGAATCTGGCGCGGTTAGATCCAGAGTGGGGCGATTAGCGCCAGGACGCAGGCTGGGGGCCTATAAAAAGCCATTTTCACGAATTTCTAGCCAAAAAGCTTCATTTTCTCCTTCCTTCCGCCATTTCCACCATTGACAAGCTTGGGGAGCTTCATATCTTCTCCAATCTTGACCAAAACACTTTCCACCCAACTAGAAAGTTGATTAGAACTCCTCTATGAGCTAGATTCCAAGCTCAATTCTTAGAGAAAACCATCAATCAGAGAAAACCATCAATCATAACACGTTTACACTCAAGCTTAGAGAAGTTATCCTCTAGCCTTCCTCAACGGTTTAGAGGTAAGAAACTCAAGTTTTATCGGTTGATTTGTGAATTTGCTCTTGAGGTGAATAGTAACCCATTTGAGTTAGAGCTGGAATTAGGCTTGGATTCTTTAGAAAAGTATGCTCAAGAGGTTGTTTTGATGAATATTGAACTTTGAATCATGACTTTTGATGAAGTTTGATTTTGACTCTGAAGTATGTATGAGTAGGAAGGATGTTGATTAAATGGAAGGTATTATGATAGATATGAGCCCTGGTACTTTTACAAAAAATGTTCAAGAGACTTTATAGAAGGTGAATAAGTGTTGGAATAATTGTTTTGGGCAACTTGTTTATCCTTGAGATATAGTATGGTTAAGGAAATTGTACGCTTTAAATTAGCTTATGCAGAGTTTTATAGAGACTCTAAGGTCTTGGTTAGGCCGAGATAGGTCCTATTGAGGATCTGTAATCACCTGTTAGGTGACTAGCCCTTAAAAGCTTGAAATAGAGTAACAAAGGGGTTGTTATAGAGAATGATAACTTTTTTTTTCTTAGCGGTTGAGAATCGTTATTGATTCTGGTATGCCTTTATGTAGGGCGTGATACAAAGGTTACTGGTGGGTGTGACACGAGACCGGGAGAGCCAATGTAGCACTCAGAGCAGGTAAGCTCTTTGTTCTTGGGAGTGTTTCCTATTATCTGTGTTCCACCATACTCCTAGGGAGTGATGGTTATTGTATGTCATGATGCATGTATATTGAAATTTTGTGTTACTGCTTTTTATTGAAAACATGTATATGATGTACACTATAATAGTGTTGTGTGATTGATGAGATTCTTTGGCCAGTAGAATGGACTAAATATGGACTTCCCTCAGAGCCAAAGTTTGTGGAACAACTCTAAGTGGTCAATATAAGTATATGTAATAAAACCTTAGAGGAATGTACCCGTTGTGGATTATCTTCTCTCGGAAGTGCCATATATGTCCGAGTAAGTTCTGGGAGAATGTACCCGTCGCAGATGATCTTTCTCAGGCAATACGATATATCTATAGGTATATGTTGTATCTGTGTTATGATATACATGTGATATGTTTTGAGACCCATGATGGCTGGATTGTGTGTGATGCCAATTTTAATATTATATGCCATGGAAGTGAACCAGGGGGAGGAAAGACCTTCAAGGACCCTGAGTTTACTGAGATTGTTATCTCACCCCTATTGGGAATTATATGTTTTGCAGGTGATGCTCAGGGAGCGGATGGTGGATCCCAGGGCAAGAGGCCCGTGTAGGGATAGGTTCTGTGTGAACCTTAGGCATAGATTTTGAGAGCTTGTTGGCTTTAAGTTTTGTTTATGCCTGTTAGTTTGCACCCTGAGGGGTATATGTACAGTATAATATATATTGTATATTATGAGAATTCACCATATATTATGTACAATGGGTGTTGTTAATGACGTGAGATAACGTCATTTTGTTTACGGCTTCTGAATTAATTATTTTGATAATTACTACGCTTCATGGCCATAGTTGAATGTTAATGAACCGGATGCGTACGGGTTGTTACAATAAACTACAAGAACTAAGTGGTACAGACATCCCAAGAACTTGGAATGCTACCCACTTGATGTTATACTACAGCTGAGGAATTAAAGGTTGGTTGGCGTACTCTTTTTCCTACTCAAGTTTTATGTCCCCATAAAAAATAGGGTTTTGGCCTGAGAGGTTTTAACGAGGCCCATCCAAAGAATAACAAAGGGAATATGTACACTAATTGTCATATTAATAAAACATATTACTCTTTTTTGAATTACATGTACCTATGTCAACCTTGCAGGAACATAATTAAATTAAGGAACTATCGCCTGACTACTCTCCTAGGTCCAGCTTTGACAAAACCTAGGACCGACTCCTAGTACAACACAGGGTCTAAGGATTGACTTTCTAACAATCCCCTTAATCAACCTCACAGGTCCTTAAAAGTCCGGAACCATCCTTTGACGGCGCTCTTGGTAGGACCTCGCAGGTCTTTAAAAGTCCAGAATTAGACTTGGATGGAATCTTGGTCAGACCTTACAGGTTCTAAGGATTGGTTTTCCAACAACCCCTTGGTCAACCTCATAGGTCCTTAAAAGTTCGGAGTCATCCTTATACGGCACTCTCAATCGGACCTCACAAGTTTTTTAAAAGTGTCGAGTCAGCCTATGACGACACTCTCGGTCAGAACTTATAGGTTCTAAGGATTGGCTTTCCAGCAGCCCCCTTAGTCAACCTCACAGGTCCTTAAATGCCGGAGCCAACCTTTTACGAAACTCTCGGTTGGACCTCACAGGTTCTTAAAAGTGGACCTCCAATAAAACTCAAGACCAGCTCTTGGTACAAAACCCAAGACCAACTCTTGGTACAAAACCCAAGACCAGCTCCTAGTAAAACTACAAAATCCAGGACGGACGTGTCATTGGCATAGTTTTGAAACTCGGACTGACTCGGCTGGTCTGACCATGAACTGGGGACTGGACCGGGTCGGGTGAAGAATTGGATCGGCTATGCTTTCAGCCCGGATCCACCCGAACGATCCGACCGAGTTATGGTCGACTCAGCGACCCGACAACCTGGATCGGGTCACAATTTTTTTTTAAAAAAAAAACAGTTGCAAACATAGATGAATGGCGTTGTTTTTATCTGCCGTCTCTTTTTTGCGCCGCTCCCGTTTTCTCCCTCCGGGAAGGGAGTGGGTTTTCATTGGTGGGGGTAACTGGTTTTTCTGTTGGAGGGGGGTAACGGGTTCTTTGGGGAGGGGGGGGAGGGGAGGAGGCCAGGGGCGCTGTAAGTGAAGTGAGGGGTGGAGGCAACGTGTTTTTTTGTGGGTTGGGGGCGCGGGGATTGGATCTTCGTTCTAGTTAGGTGTGGTGGGGTGGGGGAGGGGGCTTGTAACGTGAGTTTGGGGGAGGGGGGGCACCGTTGATTACGCTTCTTTTTTGAGCTTTTTTCAGCCCCTACTCATAATAAGTGAAAGTAGCTGGCATCCACCATACCTTGCTTCTCTCTCTCACTCACTACTCTTATCACTCTCTCTGCTGTACTTTTCTTAATTATTATTGCTTTTGTTTCTTTCTGGAGTCTTCTTTTATTTTTTATTTTATGTTATGGCATGAGGGAGAGAGGGTGTGTATTTTGGATAGCATCAAATCAATATTTAAGTTGAAATTATATAATAGTTATTTTTTTCTGTTTTCTTAATTAAGTGTTTAATTTTTAAATTAAGTGAAAATTTAAAGCTTTCAACTCTGTTAATCGTGAATAGGCAATATATGTAAGGGTGAATTTCTCTTTGTTTCTTGAACAGTGATTTTTTTAAAACATTTTGGTATTTAATTATCTATGTTATGAAATTATATTAATTTGTATATGTTTTTTTTAATATTTTAAGACACTTATAAAAATTTTATATTTTTTAATTATAGATCGGGTCATGCGAGTCAATCAGTTACCCACCGTTTGACCACTGACCCAGTACCCTGACCGGTTCAGTCACTGATTTAGTTTTTAAAACACTGGTCATTGGTCAATCTCCAACAATTTGCAAAACCCAAGACTAGCTCTTGGTAATTGATAGGTTGATAAACCTAAGCTCAAGTAGATCATCGTCAAGGTTCATAAACCTAAGTCTTGGTCGACCTCCAACTCCAAAATCAAGGACGAACACATCATTGGTCAGTTTCCAATGGTTTGCGAAACCCAAGATCAATCCTTGGTGAACCTTGACAAAACCCAGCATGGATAACTCCTCCGGTATCAAACTTGACAAACACAAGGTACAATTATGTTTACCCTCGACATATGTTACTATTCCTAAACTTTATCTTTGCAGGAATATAAGTTCTCGAGAACACAAAACCCAAGGTCCGCCCTTGGTATATAAAGTTCAGGGTCCGCCCTTGACACTCCAAACCCAAGACATGCTCTTGGTATGATCACTCCCTCAAAGCTCCGACAAGCAGGGCCACAGGATTATTTGTTTTGCAGGAACAGGTGTCCAAGGTCCACTGTTGACGCTTCAAACCCAAAACACGCTCTTGGTATATTCATTCATTTGGAACCTCGACAAGCAAGGCTACATACTTAGCCATTTATAGAAGCGGGAGTCCAACACAGGTGTCCAAGGTTCGCCTTTGACGCTTCAAACCCAAGACACGCTCTTGGTATACACGTTTATTTGAAGCCTCAACAAGAAATGCTACATACTTAGCCATTTATGAAAATAGGAATCCAACATCAGTCCAAGAATCACCCTTGACACTCTAAACTCAAGTTACACTCTTGGTAATTCAGCTACTTCTAATTCTCAACAAGCAGAGTTCGAGGACCAACTATTCTTCCTCGAACAACAAGCAAAATGAGACACTATCAATTAAAGGGTCTCAATTTTTACAATGGAAGGAATCTCACTTAAGCAGTCCATTCTTATCATCACATCAGATTCATAAATAGAAAAGACAACATATAAAAGTGAAGACATAGAAGAATTGATGAAAGAAAAATATTCTCATTAATTTGTTAACACTTTACATGGCCTCCACGACCAAAAGTTAAAACAAAAAATGCAAAAACATGGCAGCCTACACATTGGCCCCGTCACTAGCACCCTCTTCAGCAGAGCCTATCTCCTCCTCATCGACCAGGACTCCCCCTCTTTACATCCTTGAAATGGTCAAATAGACCCAAGTCAAGATCCTTTGCAAAGAGGCCAGCCTACCTAACAGCTTTGGGGAAGTCCTTCTCATGCTGCTCCACTACCTCCCTTTTTTAGACAGCCAGCTCCTCATCAAGCTATTTGCTGACCACCATCTCCGCAACAAGTCCACGCTCGGACTCCTTCGACTTCTCCTCCAACTCAGCCACCCTCTTGGCTAACTCCTCTTTCTCAGCAGTGACCTTGTCAACCTTGACAACTAGGCCCATCCTCTCCTTTAGCAAAGCTTTGCCCCGGGTGACTAACTCATCACCGTCAACCCAGGTACGCAGCAACTTGGCCAAAGCGCCACCAGCCTTGGCAGATAACTGATGGTTAGAATTGACCATCTCAGAAATGGCCACCACGACATTGTTCAACTTGAAGTGTTCCACCCGTCAGACATTGTGGACACCAGACTTCAAACGAGCAATCTCTCTCTCCAAGAAAGCAGCCTTATTCATGACTTCTTGGTGGATCTTCCTATTCTCTTCCAAAATGGCAATGCTCCTCTGTAGGAAGATCTTTGCAACATCAACAAAATGTTAAGGGCCGCTTGAACAAGTCAAGTTCTTGTCAAACAGGGTCGGGACCCTCTGCTCAAGCCTATGCCCTACACTCCACAGTGAGTCGACCTCCCTTGGAACATGTACAAATTCAAGAGAGGTAACAGGGCGAGAAGAAGATGCTGGCACAGTAGAAGGAGGAGGAGGTAAAGGAGCAAGAATGGCGGTTGTAGGACAAATAGGGGCGGCGACAAGTGGGACAAGAGTAGCAGAAGGCGGAACCTAGGCCGAAGCAACGAAAGCCAAAACCGGAACCGGAGCCCGGACAATAGGTGGTCGAGCAAGGGAAGCAGCAGCAAGAGCCACCACTGGGGTCGGAGCTCGGATAGGGGGGAAGAGACCAGCACACGAGGAAGAAGTCCAACCGCCTCCCTCATTGCATGCAAGCTACGGGGGCTTGAGACTTCTTGCACTAGACATCCCAACACCGTCATCCCTTTTTCTCTTTGTCAATACAGAGGGGGAAGTGCTGGCGAAAGCAACATCAAATTCAGCAGGGCCAACCCCAACAACGGGTCAACCCTCTTCTCCAGCTGAAGGGGGAACATTGAATGGTGGAACAAAATCACCCCTCACCTTCTTCACTGACAGCCTCCATGGCAAGTCACCTATGATACCTGCAAAGCACACAACAAAAACCATAAGTGTTAAGCCAGGTTAAATACACACACAGGAAGACAAAGAAAATAAGGGAGAAACAAAGAAAATAAGAGAGAAATAAGGCATAGGGATGTACCGTCCAAAGCAGCATAAGGGTCATCAGTCGATGGCAATGACAATACAACACGCGCATCCAGGAAGGCAATATCTCCAGGATCGCTTCATCCAACCTCTTCACTAGGGTCAGCAAGTCCTCATTGAACGACCTGAACTTGGTGGGGTTAGCTTGCCAGTAGGATGGGAAGCGAGGCTCCCCATCTTGGTTACGCATCAACGACAGTCGTCTGACACGACACCACTCTCGTTGACCTTGAAGAAATAGTCCTTGAAGCAACAAAAGACGTTGGTGTCTACCTCAAATAGTTTCTTTGACACACTGTGTAAGGAGACCCAAATGACCTTCTCAGACAACTTACTCTGGAAGAAAAAAAAGACTTGAACACTTGGTCGAATGTTCAAAAAGGAACATAAAATCTCAAGCGCCCTCATGTTGATTTAAGAGGAAGCTACATGAAGAATTACATGAAGATCAAGCAATGTGAAGTCTTGGATGAAGTTTTGGCTTTCAACATGCATGAAGCCTTGAAGAAGAAAGTTTGTGCTTAAATGTAAAAGGATTGAAAGCACTTTGATGATCCAAGCTTTGCATGCATACCTTTCATACACATTTTAAGCATTGCATCATATAAGCTTTAAGTAATTGTTTTAAGATTTAAGAAAAAGCTAAGTGTTTTGGAAAAATAGCCTAAAATTGGTTTAATCGATTAATACACTTAGAGAATCAATTATTTTGTTCATCAAGCGTTCTGGAAAATTATCATGAACACTTTAATCGATTACCACGTCGGATTAATCGATTATTTAAACTTTAGCGTACTTGGAATATGACTGTGTGACTGGTTTAATCAATTACTACATAGCCGTAAATGATTACATGGTTATTTTGAAAATATAGTCACGCTGCCTTAATCGATTACCACTTCTTGTAATCGATTATTTAGTTCACTTCATGTTTTGCATCCACGTTGGCTTAATCGATTACCAATAATTGTAATCAATTATATTACACACGTGATTTTTAACATGGTCTGGCTTAATCGATTATTATGAACTGTAATCGATTATTTTACTTAAACATGATTTCATGCTCAGTCTGTTTTAATCGATTACACGTCGGGTTAATCGATTATTTTACCCGTTAACTAAAATCAAGAACTTACCAAGAACGTTTTAATCAATTACAGGAGCCAGAGGAGCGCTTTTAATCGATTAATTCTGTTACGAATTTTAGTATAAATAGAACCCTTGCCTTTTGTGATCAACAACAGAGAGAATTAAGTATAGACATGATATTTTCGTATTCTGAGCATTGAAAAAGCTTTCTAAGGATTCACATAGGCATTCTTCTGGGTTCATAGGGTCTTGCTTCCATTGATTCATCTATGGGTCACTAAGGATCTAGTGAAGTAAGGAAATATTTCACAAAGGCTAAGGAAACATGATTCTGCATAATTGATTCTGCATTCATCCTGAGATTTTCATTATTATGCATTTCATTCTTGGATCATCAGGTGAATTCTTTCCTTATTCTTTGTGGGTGTAAAGTTTTCTGTTGTAACTTTTGATTTGGTTGATTCTATTGTAAGTGGGTTTTCTTGCAAGAGGAGATAATGTTTCTCCAAGGACAGCTGATTAGTGTTCTCAGTGTGGGTGTGGCTTCTAAGGGTCTAATAGAGTTTTAGATCTCTGAACTTCATCTAGGGTTGATGAAGAGAAGCTTGTAATTGCTTGTAAGAATAATATTTGCAATAGTGGAACTCTACTCTAGTGTTGAGTAGAAGAAACTGGATGTAGCCTCATAGGGTTTGAGGTGAACCAATATAAATCTTGTGTGTGCTTTCCTACTCTGCAAACTTAATTATTTTCCTTGTGAATTCTGTTTATATGTTGGTTCTTGAGGCATTACAAGTATGGGATTGATATTGGATAAAGATTCTTGATTGTTTTTGTGATAAAGATCCAAAGGGAAAAGAAACTCTGATTTTAAGAAATTTTTAATTTACCAAGGTTAACCAATTCACCCTCCCTCTTGGTTAAGTGTGAAGTGTTCCTTATTTTCACACCTCACCACTGCCCAACTGTTGGGGTGAAGTTGGGAGGGTGCCACGTTCAAGAAATCCAAAAGGTTACATTGAAAAGGTGAGAAGGGAAGAAGAAGACTCAACACTCAAAGAGGCATCATACATGAAGAAGAAAGGCGAAGCACCCAATGTTTCCATCATGAAGGGGAACTCATCATTCCCGAAAGCCTCGACAATGAGCTTGCGAGAATCTTCAGGTGTTGTCAACCGAAGCTGATGGCACATGGCATTGACACACACGGGTGAAGTGAGAGAGGACTTATACTTCAAAACATTTTTTCTCACCCACTTGTAACCAGACATAGTCAGGGCAGGAGCTGGCGACCCAGCACTATGGCCGCGATGCACTTGAGGGGAGGCCCTCGCACTCCCAGCACCACTTAGCCTCGCCCCTCCAAGAACATTGCAGGAGGGACGATCGTAAGCTGCAAATGGTTGCCCAGCCCCAGGGGCCACAACAGGTCTTGCTCTAGGGCGGAGGCGAGAAGTACTCTCACCAGCCCAATGAGACTTCGTCTTCCTCCCTGAAGAGGAAGACTCATCATCAGACACTCCACGGTGGGTTTCCTCCTCCGAGGGATCACCGATGGAGATCACATCACACATCAGGGGATTCTCAATCGAGCCCCCAGAATCACTGCCTCCCAGACCCAGAGCAGAGTTAGAAATGGGGTATTTAGACATTTTTCAGAGCGAGAAATGTTACCTTGAACGAAAGCAAAAGGAAGAAAATAAACAAGAAAGTTTGAAGAAGGTTCGAGAATTAGAAAAGCAATAAGGCAGGAATGGCGGTGAGGGAAGGTGTTAAACGTCCCTTCCATTTAAATGAGGGCATAACTTGTTAGTTACAAGCGGGACATGAAACGCCTCCCTCGTAGTCCACACCACAATCAATCTCTACTCATCCACTACCGCACGACTCCAGTACCTGTCCACTCTGTGATTGACATGTATGCAAGAGTACAACATGTGTGCTTCACGCACCTGGGGAAATAACAAAGCATAATGCTTGCTTTCAATGCTCACTCCAACGGTTAGATATTGGCAGAAGTATCCAACCTCGATGCTTCACTCGTTTGACATGTATGACTTCATCTGCAACATCAATACGTCCTCCCCAGACATTTCAATAGTAACAACCTTGACACTGGACATTCCTCGTCAATGCTTACTCATCCTTTTTCGTCCGTAAGCTGGCTCAGAGGCTGAGGAGCTTATGTACTGTACAAAATGGTAAAATTACATGTGGTCATTACTGTGAGGACACTGTATAGTGTCGACCCTCTGTGTCGACCCTACTACAATAATAGTGTACATTTTCGCTCTCAGTGTCAACCCTGCTACAGTGGCAGCGCACTTGTCCACCCTCTGTGTCAACATTGCTATAGGAGCGCAGACGTCAACCTTGAACAGCCAGGTCTCCCTGGACAACAGTAACTTACCTGTTACGCTTATTCAAATAAGTGTAACCACTTTATCTCCTAGAATATCTCTAGCTATCTCCAAGGAATTATCTTCAAGTTCTTACTTATCTACAAGTAACAGCATATCTACAAGGTATACATTGTCTCTTATTCTAATTACATAATTGTCTGTTATTATCTGTTATCTTATCAACAGATTCATTCACAAACAAAGATCCAAGACCCATAGTCCACACTATAAATACAGGTTCTCTCTAAACCCTTAGGCATCTCATAATCACTCAATATTCATGCTCATATTCATCCGATACACACACTCGGAAATTCTCCACTCTCTTAACTCAATTATTCTTCTATAGTTGATACTTACTTGAGCGTCAGAATCATTTCTTTTGTTTTGCAAGTTCCCCTACTTAACAAAGTCGACTCATCATTCGACATGTAGAGTTTGGAATCCACTTGGACCCCGTTCATCATCCTACGTGGAATTTCCAGATTTGGCTAGAACAACAAAAAACACAAGTAAGAAGAGATGAAAGTAGGAACCTTATAGTTTTTGTATGAAATCAAGTAGAGAATTTTGCACTTAACTCACAAAAATCAACAATTTAGCTCAAACCTCATTAACATCTAAATTATTAGGGTTAAATTAAATTTCTTTATACAAATCAATTTTTACGAAAATCATTATATATTTTTATTTAGGATGAAATAGGTTTGGGTCCCTGTAAAATTTGAAACAGTATTAATTTCATCATAATAATTTTTTCATAATAATTTGATCCTTGTAAACATAAAATATACTTTTGCTAGTCTTCATTGGTAATTATATTAGATGGTTCCCTGACATGACAAATGAACTTTATTACTTTTTTTCTCTATCTTCTCAAGCACACTCAAAAGCACATCAAAGTTTACTACTGTTTCATCTTCTCTCCTAATCTCATAAAAAAAACGAAAAATCACTCAAAAACGGTAAAAATTTGCAATTTTCGAGAGTGTTTACCTGCTATAAATTGTTTAATTCATTTTGGGGGTTTAATCACAACAAATTATTTAATTTGTTTGTAAAAACATAGTTCAACAAATTATATGTTATACAAAATTTATTCTTAAATATATTGTTTACTCTGTGCATCGCATGAGTCCAAATCTAGTTCCAATACAATTATTAAATTTTTTTATGATACAAATGTCTCAATTAATTTTCACTAATAAAATATTTATATTTATTACAAATTTTCATTCATTAATTTTCATAAATGATACCCTAGACGTATTTAAATTTATTTAAATCATTTGTTTTTTTAATATTTAAATCATTTTTTTAATTTAAATAAATTTTAATTTGATTAGCATCTGCATAATCTACCAATGTAATTAATTATATAATTTATTAATATAACACATCAATCATTTTTTACGATAATTTAACACCTCAATCGTTGGAAACATTAAAAATTGTTGGCTTTTAATTGTACATTATTATATATTAGATCTGTGATATTTTCCTCTGATTTGCATATTACAATTTTCTAATGGTTCCTAATATTATTCCATGATTTAATTATATAACTTATTAATATAACACCCAATCATTGGAAGCGTTAAAAGCAACTGTTTTTTAATGAACATAATTATATTAGATTTGCATATTTTTTTTCCATCGATTTGCACATGATAATTAGATAATGGATTGTAATATTAGTACCAAAATCATTATGAATTATTTCGCAAATCAAGCACTAGCTCTATAAACGGGGGAGGGCCGGGGAGTAAATTTAACACTTGTCATGTGGATGAGTGTGAGTTACATAGGCTATATTGGTTAATGGAGACGGAAGAATTTAAATGGTTGGATTAAATTATCTTTGACATTTAACATTTGTGAATAATTTTCATAATATAAGGATGAAATTGTTAGAAAATGTAAACTATAGAGATTCAACTGACTATTTATTTACCCGATAAAATTGACTTGTTAACAAACAAAATTGGCATTGCACTCTGGATAACTCAATTGCTTGTCCACTGTATAATATACTATAATAAACCTCAATATTAGTCATCAAAATAAAAGTTCAATACAAGTTTTATTAGAGAATAACATAAAAGGCACATACCATATTATAGTTCAAGTTTAGGTAAAATATGTTTCTTTTCGTATAATATTTTTCAAATTCGATTTTAATTGTACCAAAAAATGTCATGTTTTCCTCCTCTAATTTGGTGATACTCCAATTTTGATCCTCAAAGTGTATTTCAAACTGATTTATAATTTTCATTAAATGTTAACTACAACTATTTTGAGGACCAAAAATAGAATATTTCTAAATTAGAAAGATGAAAATAAATAAAAAAAAATATAAAACTAAAACTGAGTTAGTTTGAAAAATTTTAAAGAGACAAAAAATATTTGATCCTTTTAAATATTTTCAGAAAGACAGGATTTTTCTTTTTTTGGTAGAGCACCAAGAAAGAGAATAGCTATGCTTTGACAAATTCTTCCATATTATTTATTTTCAGGTTTTGATAGTCATGTGTTTAATTTTCTATCTTATTTTTAAAATTGTTTTAATTTGCTCCCTTTATTAATTCTTGAAAGGTACTTAATATATTTGATAGAATGACTAACCGTATGCCAAGTCATAGAGACTGTAGCTTGAGCAAGACCGAGGAGGATACGGTTGACCTGAGATGTTGACACTTGAGGCTTTTGTGCAAGGTACTTAAATAATCTAATGGGCCACGTAATGAAGTTCCATGGTTCTGTTTGATTGATACAACTATCGTGGAAATATTCAAACATAAAGGACATACTGCTGCCATGACGATGATGTCTGTTCGCATTATTTTCTTCGAGACAATGACCAAAATGTCCTACTTTTTTTTTAAAAAAAAACCCAAATGCCACTTCAACCGAATTAAATACCAGACTGTCATGCGGCATAATTTGTTGGCAGTGATAGCGAATTATGTGTGATAATGTGGCGCCAATTTAGTGGCCACATAATTCGCTACCCCCAGCGAATTACGTGGTCAGCCGTTAGTCTGTTCCCCTGACACAGCAGGGACACGTGGCGCCTCCCCCGTAATTCGCTATGTTCCCTAGCTAATTACGACACGTAATTCGCTGGCCCCCCTAACGAATTACGTGTACGTTACGTTACTCAACGGTTATATTACGTGGTCGTATACGTGTACGTTACCTTACTCAACGGTTATATTACGTGGTCGTAGTTCGCTGTAGGGCC
The DNA here is from genome assembly GCA_007407185.1 of Glycine tomentella. Taxonomy (NCBI): domain Eukaryota; kingdom Viridiplantae; phylum Streptophyta; class Magnoliopsida; order Fabales; family Fabaceae; genus Glycine; species Glycine tomentella. Next base: position 99,973 of record PYAF01002290.1, read on the forward strand.
TAGCGAACTATGCCATGTAGACTGCTTTTTAAACCTTGTTCCCCCCCTCCCCCCAACTCATTTTTTTACTTTCATTCTTCCCTCTCCATTCTCCCCCCTCATTTTTTTACTCCTACATTCCTTATACTGTTTCCCCACCCTCATTTTTTTACTCCTTCATTCTTTATCTATCCTTTGGTTCTTCTTGTTACAAGTAAGTTCTGTTTTTATATTAATTTATTTGTTATTTATTTTATTGTAATATTTTTATTAATATATAGATGTTAGGGTTGAAACATTAGGTTAGAGAATATGTAGTTTAAGAATAGAATTGTTAATTTTTAGGATAGATGATAGTTTTTATTTGACAATATTTGACCATTATATGTAAGTTCTCATTTTTTATTATTTTATTTGTTATTTATTATATTGTAATTATTTTATTAAGATATAGATATTAGGGTTGAAACATTAGGTTAAAGGATATGTAGTTTAAGAATAGAATTGTTATTTTTTAGGATAGATGATAATTTTTTTTGACAATATTTGACCATTATATGTAAGTTCTTATTTATTATCATTTTATTTGTTATTTATTATATT
>PYAF01002290.1:122635-142212 GCA_007407185.1 Glycine tomentella
GTTATATAGATGTAGCCTCCAGGTGGAGATGTTCCTATATATACGGATGTAGCCTCTGATAGATGGATTGAGATCCTGCTATGAGATGTTTCCTAGTATATAGATGTAGCCTCCTGGTTGGAGATGTTCCTATATATCTAGATGTAGCCTCAGCGGGATAGTGTTGGATATGATCATGGTTGTTTGCCATGAGTTTAACTTGATTGTGGTCAGGTAGCTGTGCATTGGTTGTGCATGAGTATTGATGAGTGATTCACTGATTGTGGTCAGATGAACACATATTGATGATGATTGATTTAATGATGATCTGATGCTGTTGTGGATTATTTGATATACTATTTTCATGTATATATGTATGGAAGTGAACCAGGGGAAGGAAATACCTTCAAGGGCCCTGAGTTTACTGGGATTTTATATCTCACCCTGTGTGTGGGGCTATTGTTTTGCAGGTGAATCCTCAGGAGGAGCTGATAGATCCCAAGGCAAGAAGCCTGTGCATGGATAGCTATGTTTTGAGAACCTTAGGCATAGATGATTTGAGCCTGTAGCTCTGATACTTTTGTATTCTACCTTTGGTTTAGTCTTGTTGTACCCTGAGGAGATGTATTTGTACAGTTTTGTACTTAAATACAGATTATTTGTATATTCACCATGTTACATGTGCTGTGTTATGATAGTGACCCCTGATGATGTCACTTTTTAGTTATGCTTCCAAACTGCTTAAACTCTGATTATTGTATTTGTGTTGATGTTTATGCTTGGTAATGACCCTGATGAATGAGGGGGCATTACACTAAGACTAGAGAGGAGCATGAAGAGCACTTGAGGATTGTGCTGCAAACCCTTAACGATCGACAACTTCATGCTAAGTTGTCCAAGTGTGAGTTTTGGTTTGAGAAAGTGAGTTTCCAAAGACATGTGATACCCCAAGGTGGTATAGCTGTAGATCCTTCTAAGGTAGAAGTTGTCTTAAGTGGGAGAGTCATAAATCTGTGTTTGAGATTAAAAGTTTTATGGGTTTAGCTGGATACTACCGAAGATTCATAGAAGATTTCTCCAAATTAGCCTTGCCTTTGACCAAGCTGACTCGTAAGGGTCAAGTTTTTGTGAGGAATGCCCAGTGTGAGCATAGCTTCCAAACCCTTAAGGAAAGGCTGACAATTGCGCCTGTGTTAGTTTTGCCTAACCCAAGAGAACCCTTTGAGGTGTACTGTGATGCATCAAAAATGGGTTTAGGAGGAGTGTTGATGCAAAATGGCCAAGTAGTGGCCTATGCTTCTAGAAAACTCAAGATGCATGAGAGGAATTATCCTACCCACGATTTGGAGTTAGCTGTTGTAGTGTTTGCTCTTAACATATGGAGGAACTACCTTTTTGGCTCTAAGTTTGAAGTGTTTAGTGATTATAAAAACCTTAAGTATTTGTTTAGCCATAAAGAGTTGAACATGCGTCAGAGGAGATGGTTAAAGTTTTTTAAGGATTATGATTTTAAGCTTAGCTATCATCCTGGCAAAGCTAATGTAGTGGTTGATGCTTTGAGTAAGAAATCCTTGCATGTATCTGCTTTGATGGTTAGAGAGCTGGATCTCCTATAACAGTTTAGGGACCTTAGCCTTGCATGTGAGCTTATCCTAACAGTGTGAGACTACGAGCTTTGAGGATTACTAGAAGCTTGCTAGGAGAGATCAGAGAGGGTCAGAAGTCTGATCATTTTCTGAGGACTCAATTAGAAGCCATATCATCAAGGACAGATAGTAGTTTCAGAGTGGGATTAGATGGAGTCTTGAGACTTCAAGATAGAATCAGTTAGAAGCCATATTCTTAGTAGGTGATGCTTTTATTTCAGGAACATGCATGGTTTAGATGGTGATGAATATGTGAGAATGCTTTGGTTGGAAATGCATTGATATTTTAGATCTTGTTAGTGGTTGTAAATTAAATTTTAAACCATAAATATGAGTATCAGGGAGAGATAATAGTTTCTAAACCATTTATTAACTTTTAATTGGATAATATTTGTTTAAAATTCACTGTTGGATAGAAATTTTATTTCACATAGATTATATATACAAAATTTCATATTAATATAAAATTATTTGTTACCTCCTTCGTACAAATTAAAATCGACATAACATTTTTTTAATATATACTTAAATATGGGTATTTGATTATTTTCTTATTGTTATTCAATTATGACAAAATTTGATATAAACAATCTTGATAATTGTAACACCCCGTGTACACCCGGCGTATTAACATTATCATTGTATCAAAATAGTGCAGCAAACATAAGCATATATCAATAATGGAAGCTTAATCAAACAACAATATATTATATTCATATATGGTGAACCTGTTTAATATACAGAGTACATGCTTTTCAAAATTGTACAATATACATCCAGTGCCAAAATACAGGCATACATCAACAAAATATGAGCCGACAGGCTCAGTCATCTATGCCTAGGGTTCTCTTCAACGTCTATCCCGTCTCAGGCCTCTTGCCTTGGGATCTCTGCTACTCCTGTATCATTTCCTGCAACATGAGCCCCAAACAGGGGTGAGATAATCATCTCAGCAAGCTCAGGGTTCTTGGAGGTCATCTCCTTCACCCTGATTCAATGCTATACACATAATGTATCAACTTGGCCTAACTATGGCCATCACAGTCCATTTTTCCACAAATCACATGTAAATAGATAGCATGTAAGCATAATTCTCATTAAACTCCTGAGGAGAATCATCCCTTAAGGGGCTCTCCACTCGCTCAGGACTATCACGCACACACGTTGCCTGAGGAAGATCATCCTTTTAAGGGTTCTCCACTCAACTCAGGACTTTGGTCCACTGCCTGAGGAAGATCATCCATATAGGGCTCTCCACTCAACTCAAGGCTTATATGGACATTCTACTGGCCAGAGAATCCTCATATAACCACAACACATAATAACATCATAATCAATACAAAGCATCACACCATCTCAGTGTGTAGCCATAATCAATCCTCATCATGCCATTGCATACATATCTCAAGATAGCAACAACATACAATAGCAAAAGGCATGGCATATCAGACCATCACCCTCTTGGGTGTGGTGAACACAGAAAGGAAAACAACCTCAAGAACAATGAGCTTACCTGGTATTAGCTCAATACCGGTCCTTCCGACCTCGTGGTGACTACCACCAGCAGTCTGACTCTCACGCCCTACATTAGGCATGAATCAAATCATTAGTAACGGTTTTCAACCGTTCATATGAAAGGAAACTCTCTTCCTTTCTACATCAATCCCTCTGTCTTCTATCTTAAGGTTCATCATAGCCCAGCTTCTACTAGGCAATTCACCGACCCTCAGTGGTCTACCTTAGTCTCTGACTAAGGCCTTAGAGTCCCTTTAAGACTCTGTACAAGCCAATTCAAAGTCCCACTAATCTCAACACCAACAGCTGTTCAACTTAGCCAAAATAGATATATCAACATGTTTTCACCGTTTATTTGGCCTTATGAACAACTTTTGTAAAGGTACTTAAGTTCATACAGATCATAGTACCTACCATTCACTCACTCTTCTTCCTCCCAAAGCCAAACTCAAACTTCATCACAAATCCAGTTTCAAGGTTCCATATCTCTCAGAACAACCTCCTATCTATACTTTTCTAAAGAACCTAAGCCTAATTCCAGCCCTATCTCAAATGAGTCACTATTCACCCCATTACCCATTTCACAATTAAACGGTTAAAACTTGAGTTTCTTACCTTAAATCGGTCGAGGAAGGCTGGAAAAGTCTTTCTCCCAACTCCGGCGTCCTTGAACTGCCTTCTTTCCTCTTCCAAACTCAGCTCTCTTAAGAAACTCAAGGAATGGGGTTTCTCTCAAGGGTTAGGCTGAAATTTGGCTCCTAAGTGGTTCAATTCAAGTTTAGAGGTGATTAGGAGGTGTTTAGATGGATTATGATGAAGGTATGGAGCTTTTATGGCTCAACAATGGCTGTTTGGGTCAGGGAAGAAGAGAAACAGTGTTTTGGCCTTCAAAAATGCGTGAATGGCCTTTTATACTTGGCCTGACCGACATGCCGCGCCAATCGCTCCACTCTGGCGTTGATGGCGCCAAAATCCAGTGCATCTGGCGCCCTTGGCGCCCCTTTGGCGCTCCTGGCGCCAGTTTCCAGCATCTGTGGCGCTCCTGGTGTCACTTTGGCGCTGATGGCGCCAAAATCCAGTGTATCTGGCGCCCTTAGCGCTCTTAGCGCCAATTTCCAGCATCTGTGGCGCTAATGGCGCCAAAAATCGTGAAAAATAGCCTTTAGCTACAGTGCCACGCTCGGAGCGCCAGCTCCCACGCTTGGAGCGCCAGTCTATAGTGAAAATAATACTATTTTATTAAATTTTTTTTTAGCCATGTTATTATAATAATATATAAATATAATTTAACCGCCTTATCAATAAAAATTACATTCTATATTAAATTATAAAATGATGTAATAATTATTTAAATTATACTAGTATAATTTGATCCAATTCAATTTAAAAATATAAAAATAAATAAATGTTCTTTCAAGGAACATATAATATATACATGTCAAGCAAGTTATGCAAATTTCTTTCACCTTCACAAAATTATAGGAGCTCTTTCAAATGCACACAATCTCGTAGAGTCTCTTTTGTAAGTTTCTTCCCAGTATGTCCTATATGAAAAATCAAGAATTAGTTAAATGAATTTATTGTTTAATTTAATATATATTTAAATGTTATGTTAAGAAGACTGATTGAATAGCCCGTTAGATGATTCCTAATATTTTTTTTCAGATTCGTAAATCATATATATTTTTAAAAGGCAATGCTAATACAAGAGAAGCACGACCCGTCAATTGTCCTTGAAGAGTCAGAATTCCACATTTGATTAAATATTACCCTGAAATGTCAACTAGCTAACAATTGATTATTTAAGAATCAAACAACTGTCTCGTACATACTATTTAACTGAAACCCAAAACAATTGACAAAACTATTAGATCCTCACTTAGAGAATCTGATTAGCCCAAAAGTTGGGTAAGAATCACCAGGGTATTTAAAAAAATACCTTCAGCTACATTGGGCTGTAAACACTAAATTGGGCTTCTGTCCACAATCTTCTCAAAATAAATAAATAAATAAAAAGGTTTTCAATATATTTTTTTAAAACAAAACCCTTCGTCTTTTTAGGTGAATAAAGAAAACCCTTAAATTTAATCCTCACCAAAGTAATATTGTCATTACGTTAAGACTATTTTTGCAAAAACTAGCTAAAAATTGAAAAACTATAATTGAAAGTTAAAAAGCTCATTAAATTGTAAGCATATGATAAAAATAACTGTTAAAATAGCTTAAAAGTGCAAAAAGACAAAAAAAATAAAATCATGATTTATTTAAAAAGGATAATCAAGAATTGATAAATATATTATTAAGGATAAATAGAAAAGAAAATATAGAAAACAAAAATTTAAAAACTAGCATTTTAAAAAATATTACTTTAACTAGAGTTTGAAAACACTAGAAGTTCCATAAAAATTATTAAAAAAGCTTGTTTAACTATCTAATAAACAAAATTAAAAGTTAACTAAAATGTATTATCAAATATAACTTAAATCTAAAAATATTGATTTCAAATTTGTCCCTAACAATGAAGGGTTAGCAGAATCCTACAAGTATAAAGTGGTAGAATGAGAGGAGACATTCTCACTACTATGCAAGATGTGAATGACATGGTGAAATTGTTAGCCGAATCCTACCCAAAAACTTACTGTGCATGCCTAAACTACATAGGCATAAGTTCTTCCTAATATGTTTTTCAATTCCTTTCATTTATGGTATTTTGATAATTAATGATGTGACAAATAAAATGTGGCATCTCATGTCTTTAAAACATTAGCTATCACTTTATTTTTAGATGCAATTGTTTAATTTGAGTTCTTAAGTATTTTAGTGAATATCTTGCTGCTACATACAATTTAAGAGTACTCATTAATTTTTACTTTAAGATAAAGCTCAACTTGAGTTTTTAATTCAATTTTCGTATTTCTCATTTTATCTCTCAGACTCACACAAGAACCCCCACTTATGATAGATTGTTAAACCCTATATTCAATCATCAAGTCAGGGGTGTATTTAGATAATAAACTGCATGTACAGTCATTGATTCAAAAACAACAGATGACATTAGTATCAAAATCAGGTTCATGCATAACAAACTTTGATGTCAGTTACAATTTCATATATTAATTTTCTAATGAACAGTCGTTGGTGTACTTTATCTTCTAAAGAGCACTCCACTTATAGTCACGCAACCCTTTTACAAAGAACAAAAAGAAAACACTAAGATTTAAACATTCTCTGTCACTCAGATATGGGCAATTTAATATGCATTCATCTTCCCTAACGTATTACTAGTTGCAGTCTTGCAGAGAACAAGAAAACTAGCATCTTGCTTATACAAGTCGGAGTTGCTGAAAGTTGACGTTTCAGAAGCCAAATGTTTAATTTTAACAAAATGGTGGACAACTTCAGAATGTTGTTTATTTGGTTCTTACTATTCTCCTACTTGAGAACCTCCACTTCTTCGGACAGTTTAGCTCCGAGTCAATCTATCCGAGATAGTGAGAGATTAGTTTCAAAAGAAGGAACATTTGAAGCAGGTTTCTTTAGCCCTGGAACTTCAACAAGACGATACCTGGGAATATGGTACAGGAATGTGTCTCCTTTAACAGTGGTGTGGGTGGCTAACCGAGGAAAACCACTTTATAACAAATCAGGAGTTTTAAAACTCGAAGAAAGAGGGGTTCTTATGATTCTTAATAGCACCAACAGCACAATTTGGAGGTCCAACAACATATCAAGCACAGTAAAGAATCCAATTGCACAGCTCTTGGACTCAGGAAATCTTGTGGTGAGAAATCAACGGGATATAAACGAGGACAACTTTTTGTGGCAGAGTTTTGATTATCCATGTGATACTATTTTGCCAGGAATGAAGTTAGGATGGAACTTAGTAACTGGTCCAGAGAGGTTTTTGTCATCTTGGAAAAGCGAAGATGACCCTGCTAAGGGAGATTATTCTTTGAAACTTGATCTTAGAGGATATCCACAATTTTTTGGATACGAGGGGGATGTAATAAAATATAGAGGAGGCTCGTGGAATGGAGAGGCTTTGGTGGGTTATCCAATTCATCAACTCGCACAACAACATGTATATGAATTTGTGTTTAATAAAAAGGAAGTGTATTATGAATACAAGATCCTTGATAGATCGATTATCTACATATTTACATTGACCCCATCAGGGTTCGGGCAACGTTTCCTTTGGACAAATCAAACGAGCAGCAAAAAAGTTCTCTCTGGTGGGGAAGATCCGTGTGAAAACTATGCTATATGTGGTGCAAATTCTATATGCAATATGAATGCTAACGCTCAGACATGTGATTGCATCAAAGGATATGTTCCAAAGTTCCCTGGACAATGGAATGTATCATATTGGTCCAATGGCTGTGTTCCAAGGAATAAATCTGATTGTAAAACCAGCAACACAGATGGCTTGCTGAGGTATACAGACATGAAAATTCCAGATACATCTTCATCATGGTTCAATAAGACCATGAACCTTGAGGAATGTCAGAAGTCTTGTCTGAAAAGCTGTTCTTGTAAAGCATGTGCAAATTTGGATATTCGTAATGGAGGAAGTGGCTGTTTACTTTGGTTTGATGATCTGATTGATATGAGACAGTTCTCTAAAGGGGGACAAGACCTTTATTTCAGAGCCCCTGCATCAGAGCTAGGTATTCATTATTTTGGTTGCTTCGCTTCCCTTTCCTTTTTGCTATTTGTTTGATTTTCATTTTTCTAAGGGAAGTGTAGAGAGTAGTAGACTGAGGCAGTTTGAACTACAAAGATGTGTTTCTCAAAACAATTTGATATAGCAGGCCATGCTCATACGGAGTTCATGGGAATTGGAGGAAATGAGGTTTACTGTCAGGAAAGTTTTCAATGGTGTTTGTCAGTGGTTACAGGGCATCTACACTCTAGATGACTATCATTTATCTCAAATAGTACTAGTGAAATTGAATAAGCTAAAACATTTCTCAAGATATTCCTGCAGTCTTAAGAAATCAGTCTCTTACGTCAAGTTAATTTTGAGTTGTCATTCTTATAGTTTTTTATTAACCTCACTCTGCATCTATCATATCATGTTGCAGTTAATAGCGATGGGAAAAAGTTGAAAAAGTTGCTAGGAATCATAATTGGTGCGATCATGCTTGGATTAACTGTTTGTATTTGCATGATATTGATACTCAAAAAACAAGGTAAATTTTGAGTGTAATATTGATTTAACATCCAATATATGATAGTAGATTTATCTATCATATATGTGCACATTGTGAGTGCTATAGTGCTTATGTATTGCTTTCTTCTGACCTGTCAGGGTTAGCAAGAATAATTGATAGGAATCATTTCAAACATAAGCTGAGAAAGGAAGACATTGATTTGTCAACGTTTGATTTTGCAATCATAGCAAGAGCCACTGAAAACTTCGCCGAGAGAAACAAATTGGGAGAAGGTGGCTTTGGACCTGTGTACAAGGTGATATGGAAAACCAACTAAAGATGTTTCTTTTCCTTACTCAAATATTTTTAACAATTTGGTTTGCAGGGAAGACTGGAGGATGGGCTAGAGTTTGCCGTGAAAAAGCTTTCAAAAAATTCAGGTCAAGGGTTGGAGGAGTTCAAAAATGAAGTTGTGTTGATCGAAAAACTTCAACATCGTAATCTTGTCAAGCTCATAGGTTGCTGTATTGAAGGAAATGAAAGAATGTTGATTTATGAATACATGCCAAACAAAAGTTTGAACTGCTTTATTTTTGGTACGAGACTTTACAAATTTTACTATGACATCTATTTAAATCCTCCATTTTTTTGTCTCTAGTTTGTGAACTTATGGAGACTACAAGTGGTATGCTAATCATATGTATGCAATTGGCTAGATGAAACCAGAAGGCATTTGGTGGATTGGCCTATACGATTCAACATTATCTGTGGCATTGCTCGAGGACTACTTTATCTTCATCAAGACTCTAGATTGAGGATTATTCATAGAGATCTAAAAACCAGCAACATTTTACTAGATGCAAATTTCAATCCTAAAATATCGGACTTTGGCTTAGCTCGAACATTCTGGGGAGATCAAGTTGAGGCAAACACAAATAGGGTGGCTGGAACATAGTAAGTTTTTTTCTAGATCAATATGGATTATAGGATTATTGTCTCTTAATTTACTTTAAAATTTATAATTTCAGTGGTTACATACCTCCTGAGTATGCTGCTCGTGGGCATTTTTCAATGAAATCAGATGTCTTTAGTTATGGTGTGATAGTGTTAGAGATTGTAAGTGGCAAGAGGAACAGAGAATTTTCAGACCCAAAACACTACCTTAATCTTCTTGGACATGTAAGCATGATGATTTAACAACATTCTGGTAAAAACATATATGAATAGTTTCTGACTCACCAGTTTATTCTCACTATTTTAGGCATGGAGATTGTGGGCTGAAGAGAAGGCATTGGAACTACTGGATGGAGTGTTAAGGGAAAGATTTACACCTTCAGAAGTCATACGATGCATAGAAGTAGGCCTGTTATGCGTGCAACAAAGACCAGATGATAGGCCAGACATGTCATCAGTTGTTCTAATGCTTAATGGCGAGAAATTATTGCCCAACCCAAAGGTTCCGGGTTTTTACACAGAAGGAGATGTTACACCTGAATTGGAATTTTCACCCACAAATCGCTTTTCAACTAATCAAATTTCAATCACAATGTTAGAAGCGAGATAGAATATGAAGGCAAAAAAAGGCCAAGATTCCCTTCCATTGTGGGATAAATGGGTTATTCAAACACATTGAATTTGTGAAATAGATTTTGTTTATAACTTATTCTATTCTATTACTTATGTACTTCCTTGTATTTGATGCTACCAGCTCCAGTTTTATATCCGTTTGTCGAGGTATGAATTGAAGGTATTCAGTGCTTCATATGGGCTGAAGGGATGCATAACTAGATCATTTTTGTCACATCCAAATCAGTGATGTAATGATTATGATTATGAGAGCTGCAATAGCAGAATTATCCCAGCATGAAAATGCTTGAAAAAGGGTAAACAATAAAAGAACCTCCAAATGATTGGAGTAGTGGAAGTTATCGATAGATGGATATGAATTGTTAACAAGAAGTACCTGTTAAAAAGCATTAATTCGTTGCTCAAAGGATTCATTACTTAATCTAGGGTATTTGACATTGCAAGCATGTGTCACTTCCGTCCTATTCATCTGTGCGGCGCCATTTGCTGTTGTTCACTAAGTTGTTCACTAAGTTTTCATTGACAATCTTATGAAAGAAATGATTACAATTGATTACAAGCTTTACTAAGTTTTCATTAATCATCTTGTAGGTTACTTGATGATAGAGGTAAATGGGGTCAGATGTATTCTAGGAGGTGTAAATAGTAATGAAGCTGTTTAGATTATAGAATAAAGAGTTAGTTATAGTTAACTAACTCAGGAAATGTATAAATAGAAGTGAGGGATAAGGAAGAGAAAGAGGAGAGAGTGCTAGGAGGTTGTGATATTCCCTCGAAAGAATCACATCGTAGCTGCATAAGTTTTACTCCAGTTCTAATAGAAAGTTCATTCCAATTTCCATTCGATTTCCTTTGATTCAGTTCCTATTAACTGGTATTAGAGCTCCAATCTTGGGGCTTTGTGCGATAGATGGGAACGAAGAAGATGGAGGCTAGAATTGAGGCATTGGAGCGCGCGATGGAGGAGTCAGGCGAGAATAGCCATCTGAACCAGGTCGCCATCGAGATTCGATTGGGTTTGATGGAGAATTTGCTTCAGCGATTGGCGGCGACGCTGGACAATTCAGATAAGGAGGATACAATTCGCGTGAAGGAGAGAAAAGGAAGAAGCAAGCAAAGAGACGAAGGAGTAGCGCGAAATTGGAGGCAAATGGAGTTGCCCTTGTTCGCGGGTGATGATCCAGTGGGGTGGGTCGCGAGGATCGAAAGGTATTTTCGGTTACAAGAGGTGAGAGAGGAAGAGAAATTAGAAGCAATTTTGGTGGCTTTAGAAGGAGAAGCTCTGTCGTGGTTTCAATGGTGGGAAGAATGGAGCAAGAATCGGTCTTGGGAGGGATTCAAGGTGGAGGTGGTGCAGAGGTTCCAAGGAGCAGGAATCGCAAATCCTTTTTAGGCTTTGTTAGCTCTGAAACAAGGGGATAGTGTACAAGGGTACATTGGGCAGTTTGAAAAATAGGTTGGAGTTGGAAGAGAGTTGGATGAGAAATTTCTAAAAGAAATTTTCTTGAAAGGTTTAAAGGAGGAAATAGGGACAGAGGTGAGGGTACATGAGCCCAAATCCTTGTTGGACACCATAATTAAAGCCCGACAGATTGAGGAGAAGAACAGGGTCTTGGGCAATTTACCAAGAAGTGGGAAATTGAATAATTCTTTTCAAAGACCCATTTTCTTTGGTCCAAGAACTGGGAGAGAGTGGCAGCCAGGAGGAGTTAAAGGAGGGGAACAGGCAGGGGTGGTGAAAGCTAAAGTAGAAGTGAAAGCTGGAGGAGAAGGGTGGAATAGGAGAAAGCCTATGCAAAGGCTGTCTCCTATGGAGGTGAGTGAAAAAATGAGAAAAGGGGAATGTTTCACTTGCAATGAAAAATACCTTCCAAATCATGTATGTAAAAATAAGCAGTTAAGGATAATGATTATGGAGGCGGATGAGGAAGGCAGTGATGAGGAGGAACTTGAAAAAGAGGAAACTGATAAGAAGGAAGAGTTGTACCAGGTTTCACTGTACAGTATTCAGGGATTTACCAATAAAAAATCTCTTAAGTTGTGGGGAGAAGTAAAGGGAAGGAAGGTGGTGGTGTTGATTGATTGTGGTGCCACTCACAATTTTATATCATTGGCATTGGTTAAAGAATTGCAGCTAGAAGTGACTCCTACACAGCCTTATTTTGTGGAAGTTGGTGATGGACATAAGGTGAGGTGTAAGGGGATGTGTAAGGATTTATCCATAGAATTACAAGGGTTAAATTGTTTCAAAATTTCTATCTTTTTGAGCTAGGGGGAGCTGAGTTGGTGTTAGGGGTGGAATGGTTGGCTGGATTGGGGGAAGTTAGGGCCAATTTCGAAAAGATGACAATAATTGTGAAGGTTCAGGACAAAGAGATAGAGCTAAAAGCTGAACCAGAGTTGATTAAGTTTGCAATTAGTTTGAAGTTGATCAATGGGAGCTTGGAGGAACAGGATCAGAGGTTTTTGGTGGATGTTAAAGAAGCAGAAAAAGTAGAAAAAAGAGTAGCAGTACATGAAGAAATTCAGCAGATCTCGCAACAGTTTGAAGGGGTTTTTACTAAGTCAACAGAATTGCCTCCTCATAGAGACAGAGATCATGCTATCACACTGCAGCCTGGTAACAAAATCCCTAATTGTAGGCCTTATAAATATCCACACTATCAAAAAGATGAAATTGAAAGATTAGTGGGAGAAATGTTGAAAGCTGGAATTATTAGGGCCAACACTAGTCCTTTTGCCAGCCCTGTAATTTTGGTAAAGAAAAAAGATAATAGTTGGAGATTTTGTGTGGATTATAGGCTATTAAACAAAATTATTGTTCCTAATAGGTTTCCTATTCCTATTATTGAAGAATTATTAGATGAAATTGGAGGTGCACAATGGTTTTCTAAGCTAGACCTAAGAGCTGGATACCATCAAATTAGAATGAAGGATGGGGATGTTCATAAGACAGCTTTTAGAACACATGAAGGGCATTATGAATTTTTAGTTATGCCTTTTGGGTTGACTAATGCTCCCTCAACATTTCAAGCATTGATGAATGAAGTGCTCAGGCCAATTTTGAGGCAATTTGTACTAGTTTTCTTTGATGATATTCTAGTTTACAACAAGGACATGGATGAACACAAACTGCATCTTCAAGCAGTTTTACAGATACTGCAACAACAAGAGTTGCATGTGAATGAGAAGAAATTCAATTGGCCCCAATAATCATTGGAATATTTAGGTCATTTGATTTCAGGGAAGGGAGTGTAGGCAGATCCTAATAAACTAGCAACTATGAGCAAATGGCCTATACCTAAGGACATTAAGAGTTTGAGAGGATTCTTAGGTTTAACAGGATATTATAGAAGATTTGTGAATGATTATGGGAAATGGGCACAACCATTGAATGCTTTGTTGAAAAAAGATGCATTTAAATGGACTAAGAAGGTTGAGAAATCATTTTAGAAGTTGAAAGAAGTGATGAGTGAATTACCTGTGCTAATGGTCCCTGATTTCTCTAAACCTTTTGTGCTGGAAATTGATGCATTAGGAGTGGGGTTAGGGGTTGTGTTGTTACAGGAGGGCAGGCCTTTGGCTTTTTGGAGTATGGCTTTATCAGGAAGGGGACAACTTAAATCAGTTTATGAAAGGGAATTGATGGCAGTGATATTAGCTGTGAAAAGATGGAGACATTACTTGTTAGGAGGGAAGTTTATCATAAAGACTGATCAACAAAGCTTAAAGTTTCTAAATGACCAAAAATTGTTGACTAAGGAACAATTTAAATGGGCTGCAAAGCTGATTGGATACAATTTCGAGATTCAATATAGACCTGGAAAAGAAAACATTGTGGCTAATGCTTTGTCAAGACAATTTCATTTTTCTGTTATCTCTTTGGTACAAGAGGAGGAGTGGGCAGATTAGGAAGAAGAATTAAAGGCAGATCAACAGTTGTGAGCTTTTTCAGGGAATTGTTACCAAAACAATGGAGAAACCTGGGTATGAAGTGAGGAGGGAGATTGTATTACAAGGGCAGATTGGTGTTACCAAATAATTCTGCTAGAATTCCTCTAATTTTGAAGGAATTGCATAATTCTCATATAGGAGGGCATTCTGTATTTTTTAGAACACATAAAAGGGTGACTGATGTGATTTCTTGGCAAGGTATGAAGAAAGCTATTAAGGAGTATGTAGCTGAATGTGATGTATGCCAAAAGAATAAGAGTAGTACCTTGTCTCTAGCTGGTTTACTTCAACCATTACCTATTCCAACCAAGGTATGATCTGATAGATCCATGGATTTTATTGGTGGATTACCAAAGGCACAAGGGAAAGATACTATTCTAGTAATAGTAGATAGGCTGACTAAATATGCACACTTTCTAGCTTTGTGTCATCCATACACAACTAAAGAAGTAGCTGAGCCGTTTGTTCAAGGAGTTGTTAGGCTGCATGGCATTCCTACCTCTATAGTTTCTGATAGAGATAGGTTGTTCATGAGTTTATTTTGGAAGGAACTATTTAAGAAGGTTGGAACTGAGCTGAAAATGAGTTCTGTTTACCATCCACAAACAGATGGGCAGACAGAGGTAGTGAATAGGTGCTTGGAGGTCTACTTGAGATGCATGACAGGCAGTAAACCAAAGCAGTGGCCAGCTCATTTAGTTTGGGCAGAGTTTTGGTTCAACACTAACTACAATATTTCTGCCAAGATGTCTCCTTTTGAAGCACTTTATGGATAGAAACCTCCTTTATTGATAAAAGGAGCTGATATTCCTTCCAAGTTGGAGGAAGTCAATCAACTGTGCAAGGACAGAGATGAGCTTTTGCAGGAATTGAGAGAAAATTTGTTGAGATCACAAGATCAAATGAGGAAGCATGCTAACAAGCATAGAAGGGAGTTAAGTTTTGAGATTGGAGATTGGGTTTTTCTAAGAATACAGCCCTATAGAATGAAGTCATTGGCCAGAAAACCAAATGAAAAATTGAGTCCTAGATTCTATGGACCTTATAAAGTCATCCAGAAGATAGGTGCAGTGGCTTACAAATTGGAACTTCCTATTGAGAGTAAAATTCACCCTGTTTTTCATGTATCATTGCTTAAGAAATCAGTTAAAGCAAACTGTTCACCACAACCATTGCCAGCAGTAATAAATGAGCAGTGGGAACTTCAAATGAAACCAGAAAGGATTATGCAGCAAAGGCTAAATGAAAAGGAGCAGCAAGAAGTATTGATCAAATGGCAAGGTCTACCTCACCATGAGAACAGCTGGGAGTTGGCTGAAGAAATGAAGAAGGTGTTTCCAGAATTGCACCTTGAGGACAAGGTCCAGTTTCAAGGGGAGGGTATGTATTCTAGGAGGTGTAAATAGTAATAAAGCTATTTAGATAATAGAATAAGGAGTTAGTTATAGTTAACTAACTCAAGAAATGTATATATAGAAGTGAGGGATAAGGAAGAGAAAGAGGAGAGAGTGATAGGAGGTTGTGATATTCCCTCGAAAGAATCACATTGTAGCTGCAGGAGTTTTACTCTAGTTCTAATAGAAAGTTCATTCCAATTTCCATTCGATTTCCTCTTATCCAGTTCCTATTACTTGATGACTGATTGTTTATAAAATGACAAGGAAAACAAAACAAAGGTAGTCTTTCACCTAAAAGCTATGCACCTTTCTATATAAAAAGTAATGGACTCTTACATAGACCTGAAAAGCTTTTGCTGACGACAAGTGAGGCTAACATGATTAAGGATAATCTAGTCTTTTCCTCATGACTATATAGTAATAACTAATAACTAACCTGGACTTATATTTAAAATTACCTTACCATTTGAGACCAACTTGTGAACTCTCTAGTACCAACTGAACCCAAAGTTGATCCCAAATTTTGCAGTATTAAGTGAACAGCTAGAAGAACGAGCCATTAAAGCTTGAGAAAGGATCCATACTTGAAGTAGATTCTTTTTCATGAAGATCAACTCATATGTTATTCTAAAGTAGCTCTGCTTCATCATTCTTAACACAACTTCATAGCACAAAGCATTATGAAGAAGATTTCTTCATAAAAACAAAGTGAAGGTATAGTTTTTGGTGTGTTAGTATTATGTCTAAGGTTTTGACTCTGTAATGTCTTCAGTCTTCCATTCTGATGTTCCACATCAGTTCTTCCCATGGACAGCTTTAGCTTCAACTTGTGCATCTTCAAATGTAGTTGACATTCACTTTTTGACGTGCCCTCCATGAATGTGGCATCATACGGAAAGTGAGATGTTGTCTACTAAGGTGCATTCAAAACCATTCTGAACTCGATTTTGAAGCTCATTCTGATATAGACTTTGATACAACTTCATTATGATGCTAGATTGCTCTGATTGTAGCCTTTGATAAGTCTTCTATGTAAGGTCTTATTGTTCAGTAGTTTGCAAAGTACAAGTACTTAGAGGGAAGCATTCTTCATCATGCAGATGGACTTCAAGAAATTTTCTTATTTCTTCATTCATGATAGATGTTCTGAGACAACCTTTTTTAGCATCATTTTGAGCACCTTTGAATGAGTGAACATGTTTGCTTCTCAATAAATATAACATTGAAACACTTGAGAAGAATGTTAGTCATATCTTAAACTCATCATCCTTACAATTTGCGTTGCTAATGGTTTTGTCATAATTAAAACTAGGGATGTGGATTCAACACTTGGAATGTGGTTTGGGAGTTGTCCAGTTAGGATTGAGTCATTTGGCTAGTTTTACACTATTTTGGCTAGTTTTGGTAGTTGAATTCGGCTAACATTTTGGCTAACTACTTCTAAGGTAGATTTATCTTCTAGTAGCTGTTGGTAACTGCTCCTGAAATCTAAGCACGCTCTCCTCTTTTCCATATGCCAACTAATTTGTTATTTTAAAACTTGAAATAAAATGGAAACTGCTTCCTATTTTTAAAGGAGCACTGTTATTCATAAGCAAGGTTGTCGAATCGTAATATGTATCGTGAATCGTAAGATTCATAAACAAATTAAAAATAACTTTGAAATATATAAATATATAATACTATATAAATCCAAATTATAGTTTGTTGTTTCATAGAAGATGAGCCACCTCCACTTTTTCCTTTTATCATAAAATTATCCATGCTTCCTTTCTTTTGTGAATCTTTATCATCAAAGCACTCTAGTTCATCATCTTTGCTTGCATCCTCTAATATTTTTTTAAATAGATCTCTTATGTCATCCGACACTTGTTGGCATGGAGCAACTTCTTTGTGTGTTCCAGCAAGATGATGCTTCATTTTAAATGCTCCTCCCCACATTGTTTTTAGACAATAGTTACATTTAACATTCAACCTATGGCCAAGGGACTTACAATGATTCCAAGTTATATCCTTTTCTTTTTTAGTTCTTTTCTTTGGAGCCATTTTTGTTGTTTCTAGAGAAAAAAAATACAATAAGCATATAACTTTACAGCTTACAGCCTTACACTTTAATTTAAAATAAAATAAAAATAATAGTTCATCACTTCATCCCATATTCACTTTAATTTAATATAAAAATAAAACTTTACGGTACGACAATTTGTGCATTGTGAAATACACCTTAATTTAAAATAAAATAAAAATAATAGTTCATCACTTCATCCCATATTCACTTTAATTTAATATAAAAATAAAACTTTACGGTACGACAATTTGTGCAAGTTACAGTTTCCATTTCCACATTAGTTTAATATAAAACTTGAAAAGGCTGTCCATTGTGCAAGTGGTGCAGCCTTGGTCACGTGGTCATAAAGCCAAATTGCCATTATAAAAATATATAATACTATTATTTTAATATCAAAGCACTTTTGTGAAGTTACAAAGGTACCAGTGGACCACCGTAACTCACCTCTCTTCTCTACAATTTATCTACTTCACGAGTTCACCTCTGCAAGTGCGTCGCTGTTCTTCAGCTCTTCTCCGTGGGTCATCGTCCTTCTCTGTGCGTCCTTTTTCCGTTCTTCTCTCTCTGCAAGGCTCTCCTATCTCTACAACTTCAAGTGTCACCGTCTTCTGGAGTTCTCTCGTGAGTCTCGTCGATTTCTTTTTTCTTTTTTTTTTTTTGGTTTTATTTTGTGGGCTATTCTCCTTATTAATTGGGATTTTGAATCCCTAACTCTTTGGAAACCAATTGACCTGCGACCGTTGTTTTTTTTTTAAAATTTAAATTTGAATCGAAAACTTTCCCCGATTCACGATTCCGTTGCGTATCGGACGACTTTCACGATTCACGGTTCATATCGTTTTTCAGCTGTATCGGATCGTATCGTGCAGTTCGTATCGCGTATCGTACGATACTAACAACCTTGTTCATAAGTTTTAACCACCACAAGCTGTTTGAATATTAGAAAATCTTGAAAAATATTCTCTAATTTTTATTAAATTAAATCTAACTTTATTCAGCTAATTTTCTAACGTTTAAAGTTAGTCGAAATCTGTCATTTGACTAACATTTTGACTAACATTCTATGTAGACAAATTGACATCATCCACATTCAACTAATACAAAGGTTAGCTGAATTCTCCCTCCAACTAGTACTGTGGTAGCCGAATTGACTTTCTCCTCATCCGGCTAGCACTAAAATTAGCCAAATTTTGTCATTCTGCTAACACTATAGGTAGTCATATTAACCTTTTCCACATTAAGCTAACCTTCATATCTAGCTAATATTTAAAATTAGTTAGTTGCGCATTCAACTAAGCTAGTCTTCTACTCATTTAGCTAACATTAATATTAGTCGAATCTTCCCTTCGACTAACATTGTAAGGAGTCGTATCGACCTTATCCATGCTTAGATAACCTTCTTGTTTGGAAAATATTGGTATGTCATCAATTTTGCATTCAACTAGACTAGCCTTCTCCTCATTCAACTAACATAAAAGTTAGCTGAATTTCACCTTAGCCGACAGCCATTCTGCTGAATCCTCAAAAGTTGAATTTCATCGGTATCACAAAAATAAGATGTTAACAAGTGCAAATACTAAACATCAAAGATGTAGAATAATATGCATTATAATTTTAGGTTGTGTAGTAGATAAGTGGGCCGTTATGCATGCAACAAAGACCAGAAGATAGGCCAAACATGTCATAAGTTGTTCTACTGCTTAATGGTGAGAAATTATTGCCCAACCCAAAGGTTCTAGGTTTTTATATAGGAGCTGATGTTACACCTGAATCAGATTTTTCACCTACAAATTGCTTCTTAGCTAATCAAATTTCAATCAATGTTAGAAGCAAGATAAAATATGAAAGCGGAAAAAAGATAAGATTTTCTTTCCATTATAGGATAAATGGATTATTAGAACACATTGAATTAGTGAAATATCTTCTGTTTATAATTTATTGTATTATATTACCTATTTACTTGGTGTTTTTTTTATCGACAAATGCTAGTTTGTTAGAATTAGAGTTGGCAAGTGGGTCAGCCCACAAAAAATGGGTCGGACTGGCCAGGGTCCACCAAAAACACAGGCTGGGTAGGGCTGTGTAATATCTTGAATTTTTTTAAACATATGTTTAAGCCTGGATTAAGCACGTGATAAGCTTAGGATGAAGCTTATAAATGAGGAGATATTATTAGGCCTTGGAATCCCTTGAAAGGAGGCTTAAACGCTTGAGAAAGAGTGGAAATAGGCTATTCTGGCCTGCGGCGCGACCCACGTGAAGTGTGGCGCGACCCGCG
>PYAF01002290.1:142312-164893 GCA_007407185.1 Glycine tomentella
CTGTTATCTGTCTTATTTATGTTGATTTTGATAAACTGGATCAGCAGGGGCGTGATTTTATGGTTCTGTTATATGATTCCATACATAATGTATCAAGAAAACGATCCTATGTTTCCGCTGAGCTAGTTGATTGATATTTTTATACGCTAATCTGATATTATTAATGATAACACGTCGGAGGCCTACGGGGTGTTACAGGCTGGCCCACTTTTGCAAAGTGGGCTGGAAATACTAGCTTGCCCCACTTTAAGGTGGGTTGGTGAGCCAGCGGGCTAGCCCACCTAAAAAAAAGTAAGTTGTTTTTTAAAATTAAGACAAAAAATTATAAAAAAATAAATGCAATTAATTTATACTAAAAATTAATGATAAATCCATGCCTACAATCATTTTAATACCTTACCTCACATGAGAAGCCAGAAGCAACAGAAACAAGTCCTACTGCATGATCCATTGAGCTTCCAAGAACAACATACACATGTGGGGGAACAATTAAACAAAAGTAGAATGTGAAAGATATATGCAAAAGCAAACTTAGAAACCATGGGAAATGACATGGTACTGATAGTCTGATACTAGATTAATACATTAAATTAAAGTTAGCAAAGCAACATCCATACATTAAATTTAAAATTTGCTAAAAACAAGTTAGAAACATTACAACTTCCAAAATGCAAAATGATTAAATTGAAGAAGTAGTTGCATCTAAGCATCTTCAATAGTTATTGTATTTGATCCCTTGGAAATAGTTGGATCCATATTTAAAGCACAAAAGTCATCATCATCATCTTCAGCTACAAATTATAATCCAAAAATAAAAATAAAATTAGCTAATGAATAATGATGATTTAAAAGAAAAGTAATTGGCAATTTAAATTGTAAAATAATGAAATTAAAGAAACTACCATTCTCAGCAAAACCATGCAGCCAACTACAAGTTCAAATCAAGGCTTCGACATTTTCTGACAAGAGACGATTTCTATACTTGTTTATAGCATGTGATCTAATGCTTAAAGCAAATTCAGAAGCCACTATAGTAATAGGAATACTAAACACATCACGAATCATTATGGATAATTCTGGAAAGTGATTATAACTATCCCTCCACCATTGCAAGACATCCAACTCTTCATAGTACACAAAATCCAAGTTTGGCTCATCCAAATAAACATCAAGTTGTGACTTTCCAACTTTAGATTCAAGTTGACTACTATACATTTTCAATTCCTATTACATATGACAAGTTGAGCACAAAAAAATAAAATAAAATCAACGAAGAACGACAGAGTTGTTGCAGACCTTGATCTGGTGAACGATGAACCGTATTGTGGGGCACCAAGAACGATGAAGAACGACAGACGACATGGAGTGTGGGACGGAGAATGACGGATGAGAAAATGAGAACAAGAAGGAGAACGAACAACGTCAGTCACGGTCACCATCGAGTGAGTCACGGTCACTGCTAAGGTCGAGGAAAGAATGAATGGAGGAAGTAACCAACGAGCAACAAGAGGAACGAAGCAACAAGGTGACAAGGTGTAGAGGTTAACGATGAAGCTCTTTGCCTCTCTCAGTCTCTCACTCTCTCTCAGACTCTCACTTCTTAGCCTCTCTCACTCTCAGCCACTCAATTCATTGAATTCAATAATATCTTTTGAATATTTTACTATTTTTATTGTATCAGAAGTAAATCACTAAATCAGTGTGTAGTAGCGTACTAGCCAACGTGTATTGTAAATAATATTGTTGGGATTGGTGGGTTGTTGGCCCGGTGGGCTGGCCCGAATTTTTGTGGATCGGGTTGGCCCAGTCCGTTTAGTTAGTGTGGGTTCAAAATGTCAACCCAGCCCACTTTTTTCGTGGGCTATGGGTTGGCCCGCCAGGCCCGGCCCATTTTGCCAACCCTAGTTAGAATGTTAATTTTGTTGGTAAAGGGAATAGAACCCACGACTTTTCCCCTCTTTCCTTCTCCCTTAATCATCCAACCACCTTATTTAATTCACTATATTTGATGTCTTCCTTCCTCAGTAGTATATTTTGGTAATGCTTGTTTTAAATTTTTCTTGCAGCCCTTGATTGGTTAGAAAATAAAATGATATACACATGGACAGGTAATATACACAATTTATTTTTGTTTTTGCCTAATTTCCTTGATTAGATGCTAAATTTTATCTATATGCTTACCTGGATTTTTAATTATAAACATGCGTACACTGAGATGATTAATCCAAAAATAGTCACACCAACAGTGATTCCCACTATCTTTCTCTTGACATTTCCATGGCTAGCATGATCTAAAGGAAAGAAAGTATGATCAATCACCAAAATTAAAATAAACAAATCTATTATTTACTGAAGATGAGAGGGATAAAATAAATAACTTGTATTAATAATAACTTTCCATGCAATTGTTAGAAAATTATTGCAACACACATATCTTCATTTCAATTATTGTGTCCACTTGAGCATGCATTTCAATCATCAACAATAGAATGTTTGGTTACCACATATTTGAATGTTCTCATGGCCTTACACCATTCTACCCTTTTCTTTTGGAATAATGCAACATATAATAATAAATCAAACGGAAAATGATAGAAAAGAAACCAACAACAAAAGTTAAAATCAAAATGAAAAAATTGATGGAGAACCTAATTCTGAAGCAAGAACTCTTATATAAAAGTCTTGTCCCCATTGAGAGAGAAGCTCCTCAAGTCAACTAGATTATTAAGCCAAAGAAGACATTTGCTTCCTCCATCATGAACATCTAAATTTGCATATGTTGTACAAGAACAGGTTTTAAGACATGACTTGCAACATTCATCAAGGTTCATGATTGCATTAAACCATGATGAAGAAGTATTTGGAAATTTCATGTGTGTGTACTCGAA
Organism: Glycine tomentella; assembly: GCA_007407185.1. NCBI lineage: Eukaryota > Viridiplantae > Streptophyta > Magnoliopsida > Fabales > Fabaceae > Glycine > Glycine tomentella. Next base: position 145,201 of record PYAF01002290.1, read on the forward strand.
GAAGCTATTTGTATCATTGTTTTCACAATTAGATTTATTGCTTGGAACACAACCACTACCCCAAATTGATATATTCCACTAATCAGAGATTTGGGAACATAATTTCTCAGGCATTCACAAGTTGGATGGTTACCATCATAATTGCATATAGAATTTGCACCACAAAAGGCATAAGTCTTGCAGTGATCTTGGTCCTCAATTGAGGCCACTTGTTGGGTTCTCAGTTGAATTGTCCAAAACTAACTCTAACCTATGCTTAAAGGGTCAGTTTACAGAAATAAGACCGTGTTGGAAGAGGATATTTGAGAAAAATGAAAGGTTTAGAAAGATTTTGTGGAAGAGTACACTTTATTACTACACAACTCTTTTTCTCTTTGTTTGATACAAAATAGTGGAGAACTCTCTTATTTATACTAGTAGTACCTCCTTAACCAATGGCTAGGATTGTACCAACACAATTCTCATCTAATGACTATAAATCATTCTTTAGAATTCTTTACACTCTCCTAGCCTAGATATTTATGATGGTGATTTCTAGATAAAATTATTCTCTAGATATTTTTATGGAATATCTAGAATGGATTATTCTAGATTTTGGGCTAAACATCTCTTGGATATTTCTAGATATTGGGTCATTTAACAATTAAGTCAAATGAACCTAATCAAGTTTATTATTATTTAGTAGGTCGATCTATCAAGAAGCTCGAGCACATCTTTTTCATTGAACATAAATTTTGGTAACGTATCATGACATGGAATAGGATTTGCAACTAGAGATAAGCCATTAAATGACCCTGCTCTAAATTTTAAATCAGGTCCCTTGAACACGATTAGTTGAGGATAGCCTCTAAGATCCATTTTCAAATTATATTCTCCCTCAGCAGGATTGTCATCACTTTTCGAAGATGATACATATCTTCTACACCAATCTTTAAGTTCCATCCTATTTTCCTTTTTGGCATGGATATATCACACAGATGATCAAAACTCTGCCACAAGACACCATTCTCGTTAGTTTGCTCCCCATTTTTCACTACAAAATTTCCCTAATCCAAGAGATGAGCAATTTGATTATTCCTTGCTTTGCATGACATGTGGGATGATGACCAAAATGGTCTTGTTTGTAGCATTGAGAAGCACAAGAATCCCTATTTCATTGAGTTTGAGAACTCCTGGTTATTCTGAAGAGGTGTATTTCGGTTAGCCACCACACCAATGTGAAAGGGGATACATTTGTGTACCATATACCCAATTATCATCTTGCTGAATTTCCAGAGCTAAAGAAACCCAATTCAATAATTCCACCTGCTGAAACCAAAGTCTCACCTTCTTGGATGGATTGGCTCGCTGCTACACTGTCTAGTGAAGTGGAAGTTAAGGTCATGTAGGAGAATAAGCAAAACCAAATAAATAACATTGTGATTTGTTAATATTTTGGCCTTTCCCACTACTAGTAAAAAGTTAAGATTAGTTTCTTCAGCGAGGGTAATAAGCGCTTATGCAGAGGAAAAGCATGAACGTCACATATAATGAAAGGAACTCAACAAGCTGATGTGAAAGTGGGGTGTAATAGGAAGCAGCAAAGTAATGTTCCAATGGTGGATGATTCCTTAAGTAATACTATGAAAATGCTCATTGTTGTCAGAGGAAGACCATTAACTGAGTCCGTCGTAGAATTTCAGCATAAAATAAGCAAAATAAATGGAGTCAGTGTGTGTATTCCAATATACTGAATTTAATGTGTGGATGAGTCACTACTACAAAAGTGATATTTCATGACATCAAATCTAAGGCAATTGCTTTAAAACCGTCTTAGAATCCTATGTGGTGGCAAACTTGTAAATAAAAAGAAATAAACTACGACGGTTTTGTGAAAACCGTTTTTAAATTCAAGAATTCAAAGACTGTTATGGAAAAGCCGACTTAGAAAACAATTGTTCCAAAACGGTTTTTCCAAAATCATCTTTAAAATTCGTCTCATTCTCGACCTTTCGTTTCCTGTTCCCTTTCTCTCTCATCCACTATTAATGCTTTTTTAAAATTTCATTCATTCACCAGCGAGAAAAAGCTCCATTTCACATGTTAGTGGCGGAAAGGGCAATGCCGGCTTCATTGACGAGGAATGCTTCCAACCAGCCTAAGTGACTTTGCTTGCTTCTCTCGCGCTTGCTTGCGTTAAGGCTTATAAAGTCCTTTTCGCTAGGTCCAAAAGCTTCTGTCAACAGAATATAAAAAGAGTGTCTTCCAACCTGTGTAGACACCTCAACGAACTCATGTGGACACTCCTCAATGCAACTGAAATTTCTTGCCAGATCCATGACTGTTGGACCAGATGTGTGAATGTTGTGACCAGATCTGCTACCAGACGGTGGTGGTGGGAGTTGTCGTAGGTGCAGTGAAAGAAAATGCGGAGAAAAACAAAACGGGTGGTGTACACGCAACGGTTGTAGAGAGAAAGTAGCTAGAGATGTTGGCTTGGACCCACGCGTCGGTGAAGGACGGTTCATCTAAAACCCATTTGTTTGTCGTTTGAAATCTATAAAATAAGTCTGTGGTTTACATTTGGTTTTCTTAAGGCCTTTGAAGCCATTGAAAGGCTACTTGTTCCTTAGTGCTTTAGAGTGGTCACTGGCTCACTGTTTTTGAGTGGTTCCAAACATAAAAAGCTTTTTCTATTCTCCCCCTACCTATTCCTTAGTGCTTTTGTGTGGTCACTGGCTCACTGTTTCTTTCTTGGAGTTTGTGATGTTGTGTAAACTCACGAAAGATAACAGGGCACACAACATGTTTGTTGAATGTCCTGACTAAAAACTAAAGGCTGGAACATCCAGTGGAATTTGGAAATCCATTTGCCGCAAGTTCCTTTATTTCTTCATTCTTATTTCTTTTTTAAATTATTGACTTTATTATCCAATTCTCCCGAATTATTATTGAATTGACAGATTTTATATTGTTAGTAATATACATGAAGATGACTGTCATGCTCAATGATCAAGTCTCACTATTAATGCAGACATCTTAGGTGTTGTAGAGGAGGAAGATGCAGGGATGTTGCAGAATGCCAATTTTATTTATGTATTTGGATCAGGGTAGAACTTGTTCACTACTTTGACCAAGATAGTTGATATATGGGTTGGGCATCGCTAGTACTTGATTTCCCTATATAAATATTCTTCAAACTCTGTTTATTTTTGTATCGTGGGTTGATTTTATTTTTGGAGGATAATTTTTTATATAATAATTTATGCTTTTACATTGCTTTTACCAATCCATCATTTTTAAATAAGTTTAATAAATATTTTGTTTAATAAATATGAAACAACTTAATTTTATTAGTGCTTATTGCTTCTGCATATTAAACTTACTTCTTTCTATTATTTATAATGTCACAAGTGCCTTTTTATTTCTTCCTTCTTATTTCTTTTTTAAATTATTGACCTTATTATCCAATTCTCCCGAATTACTTTTGCATATTATGTATAATGCCGCAAATTTCTGTAATTATTTTATCTATCTCCCTATTTTAAATTCATATATCTAAATTCATAAAAAAATATTCAAAATTAATAACATTTATGTTTATTTTTTTTACAAGTTATCAAATTTTGAGTGCCAAATTTGAACAATCTTAAAATTCTCACACTCAATATTCATATGATTACGTAAATAATCTCAAAGAAATATGTTACTTAGAGTAATTGTATATTGTTGTAGTTATTTTGTAATTATCCTTGTATTTATTTGCCTACAAATTTGTGCAGTATAGGAGAAAAGCTACAAATGAGGTGATGGGCCATTGTATATGCATGGCTAAAGGTGCAGCTGAAACACTTAAATTGAACATGGCTATTATCTTGCTATCGGTTTGCCGAAACACCATCACTTGGCTAAGGAATAAGACCAAGCTTGGCATTATGGTTCCTTTTGATGAAAACCTCAATTTCCACAAGGTAATAATGTTACTGCTGGTTGTTCATTTGAGACTTAAGTGTAACTGAAAAGGAACATATGTATCTACTTTATTCAAATGTTTGTTGAGACTTGGCAGCTTTCATAAACGCCAACTGTATCATGTGATATGAAAAGCAACTCACATAATTTACATAATTTGGATGGGTTTGTTTCAATTTATAAAGAAATGCTTTATTCCATGATCAGCTGTTTAGGATTTCAATCAATAGCATCTGTTTTAAGTTTCTCAAGCATAACTACTTTCTAGTTTCTAGCTTTCCAGGGATATTAACTACTTAATTGTTACCAAGTCCATGGTGTGTTGTAAACAACAATAAGATGCTCAAGCTTCTACCTTTGCTAAAGAAAGTCAAAGTTCTGGTAAAATTTCTCACAGTCCCTATTTTTTTTTTACCATTTTCCTTGCATTATTGTTAAGACTCTCGGCAAGCGTACCGATTTGTCGTTGTAAGTTACAAAAGTTTATAAGATAGTCTCCACAAGGACTTGAGCTTACTCAGTTAATCCAAATATAACTTAACAGTTCAATAGTTATGTACAAGTAGGTTGAGCGGAATTTCATTTAATTGTGAAAGTAATGTAAAATTACTAAACTTTAGTAAATGAAATGTATCTATGAGAATGTGGGATTGGATTTTTCATCATTCTTATCCTTTTTATATCCAATTAATATTACCATGCATAAATCATTGTCTATCCTTATTGATGCATACAATATTTCACCTTGAATCGATCCCTCGCATTCGAGAATCCTAAGGATATCTACCGAATATCGATCCCTCGCATATGAAGTAAATACCCCAGCATTATAATCATAATCACGTGCTTTATGTAATCAGAACGTTATGCCCTATTCCTAGCAACGTAACGTAATGAGTAACATCATTCAGTTAAAACCCTAAGATTACTTTCCTGTCTCACTTAGGATTAAATTCATGAAACTAATGATCAAGTAGAATCAAGCATTAAGCACAGAATGAAATTACCAAGGAATAGAAACGATTCATGCATAAATAAATATTAAAAGAGATGCATATGGTTAAGAAGATTACATCCAATCCTCAGAGAAGCGAGCTACTCATAGTGGAGAGAACCTCCTCAAGAGAAGAATTGATGAAGGGCCCCATCATCGCTTCTCTTCGGCAGAGTCTCCACACTAATCCTCACTTCTCTCACTTTCCTAACCTACCTATTTGCTAATATTTAAGCTCCTAAGCCCAAGGAATAGCAAAGGAAGCAAGAATAAAGAAAATGTCATGCCCTTCCTCTCAAATTCGTGGCCTATATATAGGTTTTGGGGTGCTACCTGCTTCACTCGCCCAGGCAAGTGTTTTTGCCTGTGTTTGCTCGCCTGGGCGAGCTAATGTCTATCTCCTTGGAACTTAATGCTCGCTTGGGCGAGCAAAATACACTGGAATTGGTCACCTGGGCGAGTTAAAGCCTTAACTCTGAAGAAAGCCTTGAGCTTGGATGAATTGTGGGCCTGTTTGCTTGTAACACCTCCCAGGTTTAATCTTTTGAGCCCTTCTTGCTTGCTTTGCTTATTCGGAAGCCTCAGAAATCCATGGAATCTATCAAAATACAAAGCATGACTGGATTAATCTTCCAAAATATGAACAACAACTTTTATACAAGCATTAGGTACTATTTAACTAGGTTTAGGGCAAATTTATAATCAAATCTTCTGAAATCAAAAGATAAGTGCATGCATTTGAAACATGAATTTAACTGAATTAGGGAACTTATCAATTATACTTTTACTTTCTTTTCCTACATTTTCTACCCACTAGATACTCCTTTTAATTTTAGATATAAGGATGGGACAACATGAAATGAAATTGTAGTGTTGTGAAATGGACACATTTCAACGTTTCATTGCAACGTGGGGTAAGCAGGGGTCCCTTTTAATCAATGATGCATATAATTAAATGAGATATAAACATATAGTGTAGTGTAAATTTTTATGCACATATAATTAAGTGAGATATAGACATATAATTAAATTCACTTTAATGGAAAACCTGTGATTAATCCTTATCGAGTCCTATATGTGAAACTAAATAAGGGTTAGTATATTGATTCTATGATTAATCCTTATCGAGGCCTTTGTCTTTGATTTTTCTCCTGTGTGGAATGATATATCTAGAAAGAATTTAAATGCAATACCTGTTTGATGAGAATTCATATCAGAAGTTTGTTAATAATATATTTGAAACAAAAGGAGAGGATTGTGAAAGTCATGAACATGCTGGAATATCTTAATTCTCTTATAACTACCACCTCCATAACTTTATTATGGTATGTATGATGAAACATTATCTTCGGGGCATGTGCTAGAAAAACCATTTTCTTTGAAAAATAAGATGGGAGAGGAAAAATTATTTTTGAACACATTTTCTATGTTATTTTTTTAAGACATTTCGCTTAACTAACAATCTTTGGTAAAAGTAAAATTTTCAGAGCATGATTTGCATGAAACAAAATTTTCATCTAGTATTGAATTTTATGAAAAAAGAATCCTACAGTTTTTCGGTAGTATCAATTTGATTTTGCTTTACACTAATGCACTAAATCCTAACCTAGAGTAAGATGATCTTCCTATAGTCAGTATAGTGCTCAACCTGGAAATTTGTCACGTTCATCCTCATTTTAGCTGGTGTAATTTTGGAATTTCTAATTGCTTAATTGATTTTGAATATCATTTAAATTTTAGGGAAAAAATGAAAAAGATATGTGATGAATGTTATTCTTCCTGTTTTTGTAGGCATCATACTAAATTACTCATGAGGCACATTCAATTTCCCTTCTGGAGGAAACTGATAAGCAAATCAAAGAACGAGCTTGCAGTGAGCAATTGAAGCATTTGAAAGAAGCTCATAATAAATATAGAGAAGAGGTTATTGATTGTGTTAGGCATTGTGCTTGGTAAGATGACCATAGGAAGTAACACTTAAGCTTATTTGTCTCATTTGTCTATTCTTTCCCTCATAGGTTTATGCTTTTCAATTGGCTTTCTACATCTTCCAAATGGTATTAGGTTGAAATTTTCCAGTAGTGTTGGCTATGTTGTATTTCATGTTCACAACTTCTCATTATCTAATTGTTAACCTAATTTGATAACTTCCAGTATTCTATCACCTTTGATGAAGTAACATATGTTTTGGACATGCCACAGGTAATGTAGAAACAAAATAAATAAATTGAAAATGCTTGCATATTCAACTGTCAAAATCTATTGTACCTTAAAAATTATCAAATACTTGCAGGAAATGAGAAACAGAGGTGCTTTAGAGGAAAACCTAGTAATTTTGAAGGGTGTCAGTGGAGCTTTTAGGCCAAGTGTTCTCACCTTATAAAATGTGTCACTGGTGTAGGAAAAACAATAAGAATGCCCAAATTGGTAAGAATAAAATAATGTACACTTCTAATAGATTTTAAAGGAGGAAAACAATAAATTGAGGATATATATTTTAAGGAAAATCCAAATTGAAATTAGTCTATAGTATGTGATATGAATATATGATATTCATTAACATTTCATACCAATTACTAAATATAAGGTGAAAGTCTTATATTAAAAGGTTTTAAATAGTTGATAATGCAAAAAATTGTGGACAAATTGCAGTCGTGAAGGCTTTTCCACAAGTGATGTATGTATGCACAATATATATATATATAGGAAATATATATCAAAAAAATAAATTAAATGAATAAAATAATTTTGGTTTGTATTTGTATGATTTATGGGGAAATTACTTATTATCTTATGCTTTTCTTGAAATATCTTTCCAGTTTGCTCACTGACTCTGAATTTTATGTTGGATAGGATACATTCACAAGGTGCTTCAAGTCAAATCCTCCAGAACCTGGGAATTGGAATGTTTATTTGTTTCCTTTGTGGTGTTGTGGAGTTGTGGTTCAATATTTAATTACCTCATTACTTTGTTTTCTTATGTTGTCACATTATATATATATATATTAAATAGTTAATGATTTCCTTCTTATGGGTTATATATGAACTCTTTCATTTCCTTTGTTGGCAGCATTTAGTTCTAAGTAGTATTTATGGAGTTGCTTATATTGTTTTCTTTATCACTTATATGATTTTTTAATAAAATTTTAAATAGGAATTAAGTGGTATTTTAAAATTGGATCATGCTTTTAAATAGAAATTAAGTGATATTTTAAAATTGGCTCACGTTGTACTTGCAATTTTTACTATGATATGGTGGTGGTAGCTTAATGGAGTTTTATTATTTTTATTAATAAAAAAGCATATTCTAAGACGGTTGTAGGGAAAACCATCTTAGAATGTCACATTCTAAGACAGTTCTTCCAAAAAACCGTCTTAAAAATACTGTATATTTTTTTTTATATTAAAAATGAGTTTCTAAGACGGTTCTCCTAATAACTGTCTTAGATTGACCACATTCTAAGACGGTTTTACAAAGAATCGTCTTAGACAGTGAGTACTACAAAGACGATGTTATAACCGTCTTCAAAAATTATGACTTTCGATGACGCTCAATACAAAGACTATGGTACAACCATCTTTGTATGGGGTATAGAACCGTCTTTGAATAGCGCTTTTATAGTAGTGAGTAATCCACTATGGAATTTTAAGTACTTGATTATATCCCCAAGCCTCAACTCCAAATATTTAATGGCATTTGAACTTTGCACCTTAGAAAATATTTTAAATTTTGTTATGAAACTAATTTTAATGTTTGAATTTCATGAATAAACTCATAATACTGATGAAGCCAATGAAGTCCTCAAGTAATCCTCACAATAATGTTGAATTTTTCAACAACTTGCGTACTTTCATCAAGTTGTACGGGCTCAAAATGTAAAAGTGAAATTCAAGCATTCAATACGACTACATTCATAAATTAATATTTTCTTTTTGTTGAATCAACAAGATTATGTTGAATCAGATAGATATCCTTTAGGTGAGTTCAAGGCTAACCCAATATTAAGACCTAAAGCAAATTCTACGAGATTTGTTTTTACTTTGAATGAGAAAGTGATATGTTAGACCTTTTTTTCTAATGTATGCTGTATTTTTGCTAACATATATGATGTTTGTTGTTTTAGAAAAATTAATAGCATTTTTTTTATTAGTGAGCCTAAAGCTCAAGTTTTAGTTGCTTTACTCTTTGATCAGTCCTGGGTGAGTTGCCTATTTTGACAACTTTATTAGTTGTTTAATCCTTCATAGTTGACACAAAGTAAATCTCAAATTTCTTTAGTTGTTTTTAGCCTACAAATTTAGTTATATTCATTCTTTGTCAGCATATACGTCAAAATGTATCTAGCATTGGTGTTCAACTACAAAATGTTGAAATCTTCTTAAGTCCATTCTGCTTCAAATATGGTGATTGGTATATCCTATGAAGCACGGACACTCCTTTTTTGGTCCAAAATGAGTGTTGGACACATGTCGGACACCGACACACTCCGACACGTGGTCAACTTTTTAGGACACGTTGACTAGGGGGACACACAAGTTTAACCAAGTCGGACATGCAGTCAACTTTTTCGACACGTTTTTTTTAAATTATATTTTTAAAAAAAATTAAAAAATAAAAAATAAAAAATAAAAAAACATTTGATAAAAATTTATATTCTTTTGTACATTTCATGAAGAGGAATAAGATCACTCCAAAATGTGCTGAAGACTTGGTTTATGTGCATGGCAACCTTCGACTTTTATCAAGAAAGAGTCCAAGTTATGAACAAGAAGTAAATCAAATGTGGGACATTGCTGGAGATACATTTGATTCACTTGATGATGTTGAAGATCTTCAAGTTGTCAGTCTTTCACTTGATGAGCTAGAGATAGAGGCTATGATTCTTCGAGATGGAGATGAAATTAATTAAACTTCTTAATAACACTTTATGGATGTTTTATTATTTTTGCTTTATATTTATGTTATGAAATTTGAATACTTGAATGATTATATGACTTATTTTAGGCTGTTATATGTATTAAATATAAATTATATTATATATATTAAAAATATTATTTAATATCAAAACGTGTCCTAACGTGTTGGTATTTTTTAGAATTTACGTGTCAGAGTATCGTGTCGTATCGTGTCACGTGTCGGTGTCCGTGCATCATAGGGTATATCTCCATGCATGATGATGTTTCATAATTGATATTGAGTGAATTTGATATACATCTCCATACGATCTTTCCAATATGAATAATTATCTCCTAGGAAGGATGGGAGGTTAAGGGAAGCTCCCTCTGCGATGAACTGACAATCTTGGCTTGCCATTAGGATCTTTTCATGTAGTCACTATCAGGTGCTCAACACCTTAGAGGCTGATCTCTAATATCAATTTGTAAAGGTAAAAATCATAAGGAGGTTTGAATTGTGATATAAAAAATTTCAACAATTTTTTTTTGCAAACCTAGTTATCGTCTAATAAGCTAAATATTGTAAAAAAATAAGTTTTAAAGAAACTGTTAAAGTACACAAACTCTTTAACGTATTTTAGCAAACAGATTTTACAAACAAAATAATGACAACCAAAGGTAGTAAACAGATAAAAAAGAAAGAGTGAGAACACAAAATTTTTATTATGGTTCATCTCTACCACTGAGTCTACGTCCATTTCTTGGCAATCCACAAAATTTCCACTAACTTTAAGCAAAGTTACATGTATTTTTGTAACACCCCGTAGGCCTCCGACGTGTTATCATTAATAATATCAGATTAGCGTAAAAAACGGAGTTTACAAAACTTAGCGGAAGCACAGAATCGCTTTTCTTGATACATTATGTATGGAATCAGAAATTCATCAGATAACACACACAAATCATATAACATGCCCCTGCTGATCCAGTTTCTTATATCAAACATCATAAAGACAGATAATCTAAGCAAACAGGCGGATAATCAGATATTTATACTCAGGGAAAGTCTCAGACACATATCATATACTAGTTCTGTACATATATACATCAGAGTCCACACCACACATCCCGTGGTGATACAAAAATATCAACCCTCCATGAGGGTATACAGAACTATACATCAAAATAAAATCAAAAATAGAGCCTTCAAGCTCTCCACGCCGCTTCTCTGTCAAGCAGCCTAGTCTCTGCTGGGCCTCTTGCCCTGAGACTGGTCTTCTCTTCTAGCAAGGTCACCTGAAATCATAGAAAACCCCAACACGGGGTGAGATAACATATCTCAGTAAGCTCAGGGTCCCTGGGAACTCATTCCCACCCTGGCTCACAGATCCACAACACATACACAGACAAACATAATATCATCACATGACAGGTGGCAGAGCTCCTCAATGCCTGGCGGAGCTCCTCAACGCCCTGACGGAGCTCCTCAACGTCAGTACCTGTCATAATGTGGCAGAGCTCCTCAATGCCACGGGCGGAGCTCCTCAACGCCCAGAATACACGGCGGAGCTCCTCAACGCCGGTATTTATCTATTGCCCAACAGATATCTCAATCACAGCATGCATATATCAAATGCAGATACATATAAACCAACATAACAATGCCATAGCCAATGCATGCAGTATGAATCATGACCAACACTCCCCAGGAGTGTGGTGTGCAACCAAAATGGGAATTCATTCCCGGAGAACACTGAACTTACCTGGTAAGGTCTCAGCTCGCAGTTCCTTCCCAGGTCTGTGGCTCCCGCCACCAACAGTCTCAGAATCAATGCCTAATCAAGGCATAAGTAATTTCATATCAAAATCAGACCACAGACATACAAGTCACAATATATATATTATAGCAGAATTCCCTTATCCTAGGGTTCAATCTACTCAGCCTACACTGGGCTGCTCTCAGACCTCTCAAGGTCTCACAAGTTACATACCAGCCATCTGAGTCATCCCAGACTCAAAATATACAAGCATGGCCTAAGCTCATCAGCCTTATAGCCATCAATCATCAATGGAGTGGTCTAAGCCTCAGCCCAGACACCATTCCACTAGCCTCTTAGGCTCAAAACCAACATAATCAAGCTCTGGCTTGGCTTGAGAATCACAAGTGACCTTGTCACAAAGCCACACATACCAGCCACAGAGCTCAAAATCCAAAGTTGTCAAAAATAGAAACTGAAAGCTAATCCTTCATCTATTCATCGCTCTAAACACATCTCTCAACAGGACCCTGGGCTAATTCTAGCCCCAGCACAAACAGGTCACTATTCATGAAACCCCTCAGATTCAAAATCAATCGGTGAAACTTATGTTTCTTACCTCAGTGGCGACTCTAAAGGCCTCAGAACAGCTTCCTCGAGCCTCTGTGTCCTTTATACGCCGTGGGTCTTCGCCAATCTCAAGCTCTCTGAGCTTTTCCTCTGAGGAATTTCTTCTCACTCAAAGGGGTTTTTCAAGAGCAGAAAATGAAGGATTTAAGCTTTCTAGATGATTCTTACAAGTTTGATGGCTTAAGGAAATGATTTGGTGAAGAAACAAAGCATCAAGGAGCTTGGTTCACTCAACAATGGAGGTCAGCTCGTGGAGGAAGAAGAAAGAGAAGAAAAATTCCCAAGAAATTCGCAGTTAACCCTTAAATACTACCCCTGACCGACATACGGCGCTCTTGGCGCCACTCTGGTGCTCTTAGCGCCAACAACCAGAACCTGTGGCGCCCCTAGCGCCACTCCCGTGCCTCCAGCGCCAGCTTCCAGAGACTCTGGCGCCCTTAGCGCCACATCTGGCGCCACCAGCGCCGGCTGGGAAATCTGGCGCTCCTGGCGCCAACTCTGGCGCCCTTGGCGTGGACCTCCAGAGATCTTGGCGCTTCCAGCGCCACATTCCAGAGAACATGGCGCCATTAGCGTGGATCTGGCGCTCCAGGCGCCACTTTCCAGTGGGTCTGGCGCCATCAGCGCCAGCCCTGGCTCCATCAGCGCCGCACCCTTAATCAGGGTTTTCTGATCTGAATCAGCGCGGGGTTAGGTGCCAAGAATGAGGGTTCTTACAATTTTTTACTGTCGATTTTGGCTCTTACAAAAATTCATCTCCAAGCTTTTACAACCTAAGTATATTTTTTCTTACCAAGCAACTTCTTGCTCTAAACAAATCAACAGATTCGTTTAAAGGTATGTGCACACAGATAAATGTATCATCTTAATAGACGAATATACAAGTAAGTTCACTATCTTTTTCTCTCAAGATATATGTAGTTTTTTAGGGTTTTTACAACTTATGAAATTCAAATTAGAGAGTTCCAAGGCTAGAGAGAATGCTCCGCTAAAAAATCATCACTTGAACACTTCAAAACTTCTAGTATTTAAGGCTTCTTTAGCAAGTAATCGTTGTGTCTATAGGCCTTCTATTTTCGTATGTTGCATCGTCTAGAGCAAGTGTTTATTGGAGCATTAAATGTTGCATAAAATGCATTTCAAATTTTATAGTCCACTCCATACCGATGTACCACTCTACTTATCTTTCTTACGCAACACATTTCAATTTGGCTTCAGTAGTCACATTAACTTTTGATAAGAGCATAATTACACAACAATGGTGCGTCTTTTTATGTAGAATGAATAGTTTAAACTTGTTTTATTCACTTTGAAAAATCCTAAGAATAATATGAACATTCTTTGCACAGAGGATCAACAGTCAGAGTATTAATTAACTTAGAACTAGCATTTTTCTGCTAACGTCTTTTCCATCAAACGCAGATACAACACTTTCATCTGTTAGCATTTCATATGCAACTTTTTAAACTTATTATTTATTTGTATTAAATCAAAATTATTAAGGATCATATTTTTCTTATGAGTCAACATCTTCATAGGCTTCTGAAGATTAATCAAGTTACAAAGAAAGAGAATGAACTTGTCATGTTACTAAGGAGTAATGTTCTGGGCAAATTTGAATTAAGGAAAAGTGATGTGAGATAACATATCATATGAACTTGGTCAATCAATTAGATAGTAATAGTTCATGATTGTAAGTTAGTTGTTGTTAACAAGGTTATCCTATAAAATAAAACATGTATTTAGTTAATGTAGGTGTACCTTGCATCATTGAGAAAAAAAAATAGTTTTCATCCTTCCTTATTCTCCCTATGTTTGTGTGAGTGTGTAATCTCTTAATCTTGTGTGTACCATGGGCAAATTACAACAACTTTTAGGCTTATAGTTTCATAAAAGAGTAAATAGTTTTTAAACTCACAATGCAAAGAGTTTCTACACTATTATTAAATTAAAAATTGTCATATATGACAAGTTTATTCTCTTTTACAATAAGTACCTAAAAAGTCGTACCTATCAAAATTTATAATTGGTTGAGATTGTAAATTTTTTTATAATCATGCATAAAATTAGCACAAAATCTAAAAGCAATAATGCTACAAAAGAGAGATAGAGTGGGAGAGCAGGTTTGCGAGTGGGGAAGGGAACCATAATGGTATGGGGAGAGCAAGCAATTATTATTAGGAAGTTTAAGCTATTATGGTCCACACTAATCTTCACATAACATTTAATTAAGTGTTCTCTATTAATTCCTTTAGCAAATTACACTCTTCTCCCTTGTTTTTAAGACTTATTACACGCATACCCCCAGTTTGTTGGACCCCTACACCAACCTCTCCTAATTTTTGTATTACAAAGTCACCCCCTAATTTTTGTGTAATGAATTTTTACGGCAGAATTACCCTCATCTACAACCTTTGGTCTATTCCATCTCCAACATCTAGATCGATAACCTATACTTTTCTCCTTTTTTTCCTCTCTCCTTCTCCTTCTCCTTCAGTCTTCCTCACCATCCTTCTTCCATCTACGCAACAAGACACATATCACAATACATCAAAATGGGAAGGTTAATTGTGATCCACACACAATGTAAAGGTGTGGGGTCAGTGTTCAAGTTCCACAACCACAACCGTAAGGGTCCTACGAGGTTTCGTAGCCTCGACTTCGATGAGCACAATAGTTGCATGAAGGGTGTGATCACCAACATCATCATGACCCCGATCATGGCACCTCGCTTACCAAGGTCACATCGTTGTCGAAGGCCTCTACACTGGTTAGTTCGCCTACTATGGCAAGAATTAAAAATCATTGTTATGCATGCTTCATTGGTTTTTTAGATCCTTGAGAGAGTGCTCCAAGAATGTGGCAATGACCTAGATGCTACCATCAAAAGCCTCCACCATCGCTGTTTGGGATCATTAATTTTCATTTTTGGATGAATTACGCATATTTTTCATAACCTAGAGTTTCCAATTTCAATTGAGTGTTCATTTTATGTTATAGTCGACTGTAGTTTCCTCAATATCATTTCATTGCTTAATAAGAAGTGTATTTTGGATGATTTGATTTTTTAAAAAAAACTTATTTTAGGTGCATTGGGTGAGAATATGGACACTTTTATCTTATTTGGATCTTCTTTGTAATTAAAGAAAATGATTAAGGATCGGAGGTGAAGTGATAAGGATTTTTTAGCATTTTGTTCAATACTTAACAAAGTCAATGATGGTAATGGTCTATGGGAGGCAAAAGAAATGCATTTTACCGAAGGGGGTGCAAGTGTAGTAAATCTTAAATACATAGGGGGTCAATATAATTTACTGTAATTCCATTTAGTAAACAATAAGATTAAGTTGAATATGTTGTGTAGATATTATATAGGAATGAACATGACCTGGATTTCCTAATAATTTCTCAGAAAAATACCTGTAGTGGGGATTTTTTGATGATTTTAGTTTTATCATTATAATTAAGATCATTGATCAACACTGTATTATATAGGTCATAAGCTCGGTATGTACTCAAACACATGCGCAATACTCCAGCAAGACCAAACATGACCTCCACGCAGTGTTATAAAACCCGGTCCGGTCATTAACCCAGTCCAACTGGTGGGTCAGTGGTCCAACTGGTGGGTCAGTAATTAGCCTGCTTTGACCTGGTCTATATTAAAAATTTTAAAATTATATTATACATAAGTATATAACTAACATTATTTGATTAAGAAAAGTATACTCAAAAATTCAAAATAACAATTGAAGTATTAAAGTTGATAATACAAGTAAAGTGTATTAATAATAAAAGAGAGTGTAAATAGCAACTACTTAAATTAAAACACATGTTCAATTTTTAATTAAAAAATGAGAAAGAAGAGTTCAAAAAGAAAAAAATGGGGTACAGGAAGCAAATTGGTATCTGGATCTTGGTCCAAATAAACGTAAACCTAATTCCTAATGATATATATATATAGTATCTTCGTTGTGCCCCATCTTCTCCATTTCCACTTCCTGCAGCTGCGCAGTGCCTCATTATGAATTTTTTAATTAAATAATCACTCTTAAGCCTTTTTCGTTGTAGCATATTGGCCTCATATTCTCCATCTCCGCTTTCCTACTCTGCGCAGTATTAAGTGCTTCAGTGCTTCACAATGCTTCAACTTCCTCTTCCTCCACGATAGTGGTTGAGTCGAGTGGCAGCGGCGATGTGCACAACCTGGTCCGGGTCCTTAAAGTAGGTCGGGTTTCCGGTTCTTCCAAAAATCGCCCAATTTTCTCTTGGCCACATCCATGAGCGGTCCGATAGCAACCCGACCCGTTCATGCCACTGAGTCCTAGTTGGACCGATCCAACTGGTTGGGTCGAACCAGGTTTTATAACTATGCCTCCACAACAGATGTACACAATAAACCAGTGAGGAGTAGTTACTAAAAAGTAACCTCCCTCACTTCATACATATACTCGGCCAAACTAGAGCAAATGTGTGTTTTACTCATTCCTTAACACATAAATACCTCAAACTTAATTGAATTGATCGTTGGAGGCCTTTTACAGGTACCCCCAGTGCATACTAAAGCAAGAGATCGAAGATCATACAAACACTAGGCAAAAGAGAGATCGGACTACTTGGCTAGTAAACTTGGTAAGAACATTTGGCGCCCACCATGAGGCTGAGGAAAAATTTTCATTCGACTGCAGCAATAAGATGGTTGCTACAAGGAGATGTGATCATAGTTCATCTATAAGTGTACATGGAGCAATTACATAAGTAAAATGAAGTCGATTTGGAAGTGTTGAGATAGAAACATGATGCAAATCTTCAATGGTTGCCAGCAAAGAATGCAACTTTTAGAGAGCAACTTGCTACTGAACCACCACCACTGCAGCCACCACCGACACGCCCACCTTCCCCATGTCATCAAACACCTACTCATGCTAAAATTGGGCACGACTATGCTCATAGTCAGTGATATGTGCCTAGCACATGATGTTTCCAAGCTTAATTAGATCGTTAAATGCATCATTTTATATGATAAATAGCTTCTTTTTGGTATGAATATAACTTATGTGCTTTAATGAGATGTTTTGGTCTAGAATTGATGTTTAGCATGTGAAATAGCAGAGATTATGCAGAGCAGCAGAAGGTTTGGCGCCATCAAGCCTATGTACAACCGGGGGTACATAGGCTATTTGTGGCGCCATCAGCACCAGACTCGCGCCCGGAGCGCCACCTCCTCTGGAACCTGGCGCCATCAGCGCCGGGTTGGCACCAGGAGCGCCGTGTTGGCGCCAGGAGCACCGTGCTCACGCCAGGAGCGCCACAGGTCGCAGAACTCTGCATAATGAGGGCAAAACAGAGATTGCACATGCTACTCTATAAATAAGGAGCCTCAGCACTGAATGAAGGAGCTTTTGGATGAAAATCACTCACCAAAGGAAGAGAAAAAGGCTTGGGAGTTGATCTAGGGTTTGGGCCTCTTCCCTTCCTCTTCTTTCTTATGTATCTTCCTCCATGCTTCTTTTTGTTGTACCAAGGCCAACCATGTTGAGGTTTGGTTAGCTTCCTTTTGTAATTAGGGCAAGCATTTAATGTAACTTCCATTTGGATTGGATTGTATTTAATGCTCATTAAGCTATGTTATTTTACAACATTTTTCTTGAATGTTTCCATCTCTCTCTTAGACTTGATCAACCTAGGTTAGAGCTTAGAGCTAGGGTTCACAATAGGGATATTGAGGCCTTAGTCTTGGAACTAAGTGTGGTGACTTGTTCTACTTCACCTAGGGATAGGGATGTAGGCTTGCAATCTTCTAGTGCATCACTTATTGCTTGACCTAATGAATGCCACTAAGGGATTAGGGTATTGAAAGGGGGTTAAAGGGTTAATGTCACTAAGGGATTAGGGCTTAACTATTAATGAATGAGGATGCATGATTGAGTAGCTAGTGTAGATGAATGTTGCAATCAATCCATGAAGAATGCTAGGAGTGTTATATGTGGGTTCCCTAGTTACTTTAGGTTGCATTTGGTACAACCACTATCTATCTTGTATATAATGCTTTATGTTTATGTTTATGTTATATTTAGTTTTTCATTTACTTCGCACAACAACACATTTCTCTTAGTTACCTTTTGTCATCCAACCTTGAGATACGATTTATGATTTAATTGACCAAACAATCCTCATGGGAACGATATCTATACATATCACTTTATTACTTGAGCGACCGGTGCACTTGCCGAGTACGCAACAAGTTTTTGGCGCCGTTGCCGAGGATTGTTTCAGCCAATTTCATTATGCATTCTTATCTTTAAGGTTGGATTTATTTTGTTGCTGACCTGCTTCCAGAGTTTATACGAGGTACCGCTGACCCGTGAATCCTTGCTAAAAGGAATCGAAAGTTAGCGAAACAAAGGAAGGAAGCAGAGGTGTCTAGTTCCAGACCACCACCAAAAGAAGACCAAGAAGAGGAACTAGATACTACTGAGAGAATAGGAGCAGATCAGGGCCTGAAGGTGAACTCATGGAGGACATCTTTGTGTTCTGTATCTGTGCTTATTATTGTTTTGAGGTGATGAGTCACTATTTATCACTATTTACTCATCTTTCTGTACTCATTTTAATCCCTAACTTGTGCTTAATCGTTTATATTTTGCATTGTTTCTCATTTAGGACTTAATTAGACCGATAATTCAGATTTTAATTAATTTGGATTATTTTAAGTTTAATTATTCCAATTTTTATTTTCATGGCAGATTAATAATTAAATGGGCTTGGAATTAATTTTTGGACTTGAAGATTGGAGTGCCACGTCAGCATCATTTTCCACATCAGCAGCTTATTTTCGTTTTATTTTATTTTAGTGATTTTTGGGCTAAAATTGTTAGGAAAAGGCCCATTCTTTTTGTGAGAGGTAGATACTATATATTTGGGAAACTGTGCCCATGCAGTCACAACATACACAATACTATTCACGCTCAGTTTTAGGGTTTAGAGTATTTTCGTTTTCTGCTTCTTCTCTGTTTTTTAGGTTTTCGTTTTCTGCTGGTGACTATGCTTTAGGGTTTCGTTTTGTTTGAATTTTCAATTCCAGTGACTATTTCATTTCTGTTTCAAGTCTCAATTTCGTTCTCTGTTTATTTCGTTTCAGTTGTGTTTCTGTTGTTTAGTTTTCAGTATTTAGGTTTTCGTTATGTTACGTTTTGTTTCAATTCACGTTTCTGTTGTTATTTTCGAATTAATGGAAGGCTAAATCCTAGGGTTGGACCCTAGGATAGATTGCAAACCCTTTAATGGAGGTTCTCTGTAATTGCAATTCGTTTTCTGCTTGATTCTTCCTTGTTGGGGTTTCTGTTCTGTATTTTTCGAATTAGGGTCATGCTTAATGATTCTGATATTGATTGATTCAGTAATCTCAGTTTGCTTAATCCTGAGAACTTGCCCTGACGAGGTTCACGTTTGCTTAATTCGTGTA
>PYAF01002291.1:6027-24800 GCA_007407185.1 Glycine tomentella
TCTATCAGTTTAAGCATTTAAAAGATCATATTATAAGTCTGCATTCACGCACCCCTATTCCTAGGTGATGAACAAATGTTATTCTTAACAGGTCAGAAATTAGAACCCCAACGTCCCCATTGCGAATCCTAACCCTAAGTACTTAATTGAAGTGATCAAATTCAAATAAGAATAGAAAGTGAAACAGAAAAGAATAAAATAATCAAAACATATTATTCAATACCAGTCAAATTACAGAGGAGTTTTCATCAGTTCATGGCCTTCCCACAATACAAGATTTAGCCTGCCATAGGCCTCAAGAACAACAAGCAGTAGAATAATTCATAGTTATGTAGAAACCCTAGCCTTGATTCTTGAATTCCAGAGGTTTAGAATGATAAAATATGATATGTAATGTATATCTTTCTCAGTTCAGAGGCTTTTCTTTTATAGATTGGTTTAATTGGGGTAACAAAGCCTTTTTCTATGCCAAATCTCGAAATAGATAATTTTAAATCAGGAAAGAAGTATTCATGGCGCTGCTGGCGTGGATTCCCGCGCTGATCGCGCGGGCCTCTCGAAAGGATGGCGCTAATCGCGTGGACCTTCACGCTGATAGCGTGGAGTCCACGAGCTGGAAGCCTGGTTCTGGGCATCTGGCGCGTATCGTGCGGACTGTGGCGCTAACCGCGCTGGCTTGCGACTTGATGACGCTGGTAGCGTGGGTATCCACGCTGATAGCATGGACATTTCGAGTTGAGGCTTGGATTTTCCATAGTGGCGCGACTCGCGCGGATACTAGCGCGATCCGCACCAGACCTTGGATTTGCTTTTCTTCTTTCTTTTGCTTGATTCTCCTCTTTTTGGCCTGAAATCACTCAAATGGTAATGGATTGAATTAAAAACAATAAATTAATAAACTTAACTAATTCTAACCTATTTTCCTAATTATTTAACTAAATTATAACCTAAACTAACCTAAAACTAAGATGTGTTTGCAACACATCATATAACCTGCAGAATAATAAACAAATTAACACTATTTTGTTTACAGATATGTCTCAACTTAATGTAGTTGAAATATTTGTTAACATACCTAAAGTCATGAGGGCCTTCTTCAATCTTGCACTCTTGAACCTTTGATTAAAATTACTGGTAATATGACAAAGGCAAAACACGTGATGCGCATAAGGTGGTTGCCAGCCGGCATGATTCTCCACAGCAGATATGATGCTCCGGTGCCGATCTGAAATGAGGCATATATTTTGCATTTAGGTTACGTGGAGGCGAATGGTAGCAAGGAAGTATTCCCAAGCTTCCAACGTCTCCCCCTCAACAATGGCAAATGCCAATAGCAGGCACTCATTATTTCCGTCCTGAGTCATGGCAATCAACAATTTGCCTTTATACTTCCCATATAAATGAGTCCCATCGATTTGGATGATGGATTTGCAAAATTTAAAAGCCTTGCAACACTGCCTAAAAGTCCAAAACATGTGATGAAACGCACACTTTGCCCGTACTAGTCGATTTGCCACAAAATAAGCATTTGTTTGAATATCATAAAAAGAACCTGGTGAAAAACGAAGCATGTAGTCGCACCACCTCGGCAATAATGTGTAAGACTCTTCCCAATCCCCATAAATCATTGTCATTGCTTTCTGCTTCACATACCAGGTCTTTCCATATGAAACTTTAAATCAATAGGTATTGGTGATCCTCTCCTAAACCAATGCAATTGACACAGACGATTCCTCCCTAACCATTCCTAACAATCAAATGGTAACATTGAAATTATCAACATACCTCTAAAAGCAATACTCTTCATATTAACCAAATTTAATAAAACATACCTACTATAAGTGAAGTAATAACATCAACGTCAAACTGTTTGTGACCCTGTGAAATATGATCATTCAGGCAGTTGTGTTTTCCACCCCATCTTGAAACAACCCACTTCTCATCGTACGTTGGTTTGATTACCCTAACCCTCCAAGGGCAACCATCTTTGTGTCGAACACACTTCATGCTAAACTTGGTAGGCTTGCTCTCAACCACAAATGCTTCTTGATGCTCTTTTATGAGGTTTCGTTTAATTGCAATTTGGGCATCCATTTTCGATGCAAATTCCTGTTTAACAAACAAGTCATCCCCTAATTGCTAAGGACCTTGCACTGAACCTGAACCCGAACCCGAAGCAAAACCTGTAAATGATTCTTCTTCGTCGCATGGATGACTCCAATCAATAAATGTGTAATGTGGAATTCCATGCCAAAAAGGAATGACCTCAGCACCTATACATATATGCCAAATAAAATACATTTATATGAGGAAGGCAAGCATAAAACCCCGATTAAAGAAATTTGGAATTATCTATCCCAAACCAATAAAAACATATTCAAAATGATTATGTACGATCATACAGCCAAAACAATCAAAGGCAACCCTAAACCCTAAAACATTATCCAAACACACTAACCCTTCGTTGTGTACCCTAAACATTATTCAAATACCAACAGGTTTGTGTTTCCTTGGGACAAGCAACTATAACATTGGAGGATATAAAGGTTTGTTGGGGTTACTCTGTTATGGGGTTAAAGAAATTTGGAATGGATCAAGACTCTCTTGGTATGCTAGCACATTACAATGAGAATCCTTGGATAAGTTATAGTCAGCCAGTAATGGATGCAAATTTGTCCACTGCATTATGTGCCTGCCATCAGCCTAATGTTACTTCTAGGTACTATCATTGGTGGAAGCAATCAAATCCAAGTAAGGAAGGAGACATGCATGATCATTGTGTTGTAAGTAGCCCAGAATATTGGTTACCAACATCATCACTAAATCATAAAACCTAAACCATACACTATCTCCCTAAACCCTAACCCTACACCCTCAACACTCAACCATTTTCTTAGCACCATAACCCCTCAACCCTCAACCATTATCCTAAAACCCTAAACCATAAACCCCTAATCCCTAAACCTAACCATCATCGACACAACACCATAAAACCTAAAACCTAAACCATCCAGCATACACCCTAACCCCTAAACCAGAAACCCAAACCCTTAACCCTAAACAATTATTATAAGCAACATAAACCCTAAACCATAAAACATAAACCCTAAACAACATCCACTTATTATGATCATTCAAAATCAGAAGAATTTAACAAGTAAACATATATCACTACAGTTTCACTGATTAAAGTAGTCTAACATACCTTCTACAAGTTCTTCTACTTAAGCAGATCGAATGTCCGCATGATGACGCCTTTGAGACGACCCACACCAATGTCTTCTTGGAATTCAGTCGCATGCATGTAAGCATCCTCATCATTTTCGGACGCACTAGCATCCTCCTCAAGAAGACGATCTTCCATCGCGATATTTTCATCATCGTCATCCTCATCATCCTCGTCCATAACCCAAGTTGGGTCATGTTCAGCTTCCTTAGACACGTTTACAGCTGGAGCAGCATATGATGCTTCATTAATTGCAGAATTAAAAGCCGTTGACCTCATGGCTAAGGGTAAAACATCATCCTCCACTGCGACATAATCCACGTACAATTCTAACAATTCATTCCTTGATTGCTTCAAAAAATGGTCGATTACAATTTCTACGTCTTCATCATCCAGCACTTGACTCCCTGTGTAATGATCGTGTTGCCATAATCTTGTCATCACCAAACTGATACGTTGGTTGTCATTTAAACCTATTTTCCTGCGTATTGTAACGTCCATACGCTCACCAGGGTCATTACCACGCATAAACAACAATCATTATACATAACTCATCAGAGTTTAAGCAGTTTGGAAGCATATCTATATAAAAGGGCATCATCAAATGCCATCGTCATACACACTGTACATTATAATATGGTGATTATACATAAGTTTTCTATTTAAGTACAAAACTGTACATAAATCTCCCCTCAGGGTACAACAAAATTAAACCAAAGGCGAATACAAAATATCAGAGCCACACGCTCATGTCATCTAAGCCTAAGGTTTATAAACATCAACTATCCCTGCAAAGGCTTCTTGCCTTGGGATCTATCTGCTCCTTCTGAGGACTCACCTGCAAAACATAAGCCCCACACAAGGGGTGAGATATAAAATCCCAGTAAACTCAGGGCCCTTGAAGGTATTTCCTTCCCCTAGTTCACTATCTGGCACATACATAGAAATAGTACATTTCAACCATTCATAATCAGATTCAATATCAGAATAATTCTCAATCATTCATCACAACAGGCAGAGGTCTCATCCCTCTTCACTCAACATCATTACTATCATTTCATCCCAACCCGTCAATACACAGGTGATATACATTACTTAACTCGGCAGAGGCTACATCTATGTATATAGGAACATCTCCACTCAAGGAGGCTACATCTATATACTAGGAACATCTCATGCCTGGATCTCAACATATCTATTGGAGGCTTCATCTGAAATATAGGAACATCTCAGTCAAGAGGCTACATCTATATAACAGGCACATCTCCATCGGAGGCTTCATCTGTGTATATAGGAACATCTCAGTTAAGAGGCTACATCTATATATCACAGGTACCTCTCCATCTAATGAGGCTACATCTGTGTATATAGGAACATCTCTATTCAAGTGGCTACATCTATATATCACAGGCACATCTCATAACCTATATCAACCCATTTTCCTGAGGAGGCTACCTCTGCGGATATCGGAACATCTCCATTCGGGAGGCTACATCTATATCACAGGAACATATCACAGCAGGTCTTACTCAATCTCAAGTCACCTATCCTACTACCATAGGATGCAATTCATTCGTAGAATTCACAATCAAATCTCATATTCAAATCGGCATGTTATAAATCAAC
Organism: Glycine tomentella; assembly: GCA_007407185.1. Classification (NCBI taxonomy): domain Eukaryota; kingdom Viridiplantae; phylum Streptophyta; class Magnoliopsida; order Fabales; family Fabaceae; genus Glycine; species Glycine tomentella. Next base: position 10,880 of record PYAF01002291.1, read on the forward strand.
AGTTCACAGTTATGCATATCAACTCCCCAATCATTGGGTCCAACCTACACATCGGTTTCCCATCATAGGGTTCAAAGTACAATTCATTAATCACCATCACAAGGTTCAGAGTACAATTCATCAATCAATCAGATCAATAAGATCAATACATATCGATTCCCATCACAGGGTACAGAGCACAATTCTTTAATCAACCACATTAATATACAATTTCTATATACATGCATTTGCCCACAACAGAACCATCACCCCACTTGGTGAATGGTAGAACACAGTAAAAGGCACACATCCAAGAACCAAGAGCTTACCTGCTCTAAGCAAAGCACCGACTCTCTCGGCCTCATTGTCACCACCACTGAAACTATCAGTCTCACGTCCTACATAGCATCAAACATGTAACGTTTCAGTAATGGTCCTAAGCCGTTAGAACGAAAGGCCATAATCCGTTTGCATAACACGCACTCAATCACTTCATAAGTGACTCTCAGACCCTCAATGGCCTCGCTTGGCCTAGTCAAAGCACAAAGAGCTTGAAGCTCACAACAGCCCAATTCCTCAGAATTCACACAGGGCTCGAACGGTCCATATCACACACACAAGGCACCGTTCTCATGGCCTCTAAGGCACAACAAAACACACACCAAGGCTCTAGCATGTCCAACAAAACTAAGCAACTCAGTATATCAACAAACATGTCTCACCTAGAGCCCATAATCAAAGTTCACCAAACTAGCAATTGGGAGCTAATTTTTCATCCTCAACACATTCTAATCACATATATCTAAAGGACACAAGGCTAATTCTAGCTCTATCACAAGTGGGTCACTATTCACCCAAAACCCCAACTCACAAATTAAACAGTGAAACTCGAGTTTCTTACCTCAATGACGACAAGGAAGGCCCAAGGACGACTCCCCCTAGCCTGGGTACCCACGAATCGTCGCCGTTCCTCGCCAAACTCAAGCTTCAAGAACTTCCCCTGAGAAAGGGATTCTCTAATTTGGGGTTTTCAAGGAAAATGGATGAAAGATTCAAGCTCACTAGTGTTTTCCATCAAGAATGGTGTTTAAGGGACTTGTTTTGGTGAACTATGGTGCAAGAATGAAGCTTGGAGCTTCAACAATGGAGGGGGGACGTTCCAGGGAAGAAGAAGAAGGTTTTCTCCCCCAAAATCGCGACTTTGGCCTTTTATACCAACTCTGTCAGATGTCCTGCGCGGATCGCGCCACTCCCCGCGCTGCCCGCACCATTTTATCAAAACTTGTGGCGCCAACCGCGCCACCCCTGGCGCTGACCGCGCCGATTTCCAGAGAAAACTGACTTTCCAGAGCACTTCCGGCGCGACTTGCGCCGCCTCTGGCGCCACCCCGCTGGATTCCAGAGGAAAATGGTTTTCCAGGGCACTTGTGGCGCGACTCACGCCACCAATGGCGCTGACCGCGTGAACTTCCAGAGAAAACTGGTTTTCTGGAGGACTTGTGGTGCTGACCGCGTCACCTTGGCGCCACTGGAGTCAAACTCCCGAAGCTACGGCGCTACTCGCGCCAACCCGGCGCTACCCGCGTCACATTACAGACAGGGTTTTTCTGCTTAAGAACCCTGGCGCTAACCGCGCGAACTCCCGGGCCATCCGCGCCAGGTCTCAGGGTCATTATACGTATCTTCTCATGTAATTCACTAAGCGTTAATCTTCGATTGGTACATGTCGACCTATTGTTCCCTTCAAAAATAACACCATGTCGTCCTCTAGCTTTTCTTCCATTAAAAAATAACATAACATCAACACCCTGACTACCTAAACTCATATTTGGAGGACGCTTAAACTAGAACCAAACCACAACCAATAGACCCAACAAAAAACCACTGAACCAATGCATCTGCAGTTTATCAAGGGCTAACTTAAATAGAAGCAGGGGACCCAAACACATCCAAAATAGGCGTGTTTAAACACGCCTATTTTAGGCGTGTTCAACAACCCCATTTTCCTAAATATTTTCCAAATTGCCCCCTTTTTCAAATTATTTATTTAATTTGTATTATTTATTTAATTTTGCCCTCAATTTTCTTACGTTTCAAAGGTACAGTAATAGGAATAGGAATTCATTACAAACGTCACCCAGGTTATGGATGCTACTATACTAACAACTAGGGCTGGCATTAAACTGAATCAGTTACTCGAACGCAGTAATTATTTCATTTTTATATTAATTATAACAACACTAATTATTTCATTTGTTATATAATTTTAGTAATTATACATTAAGTGCTTTTATTCTGAAAAAATACATTAAATATTTTAATTGTGTAACACAATTTCAATTATATTAATTGCTTTCAAATAGGTTTTCTCATTTATGTTAGGTTTTACAATACTTTTACTTTATCGATAAATTAATTTAATAAAAAATAGTTTTAATTACAAATCATAGTTGATTCATGTGTTAAATTTGCACCTTAATCTAATTTTCTGGTTTCGTCCCTGCTTCCTTACATTCACCTTCTTTTAAATACTCTCATTTCATAAAGTTATCTCCTAATATGCATCAGATATATCCTCTTATGTTTTTTATATGGTTAATTAAATGGTTAAACAAGTTATAACAAAAAGACATAAATCAATTTCAAATGTATATATTTGATCTTCAAAATTTAAATGCACTCCTAATATGCACGTGATATATTATTTTATACTTTTAACAAGAATTGAATGATTTAGCAAGTTATAGGTGAATATCATAAACCAAATTTGCATGTCTGTGTGTGTATTATCTTAACTTCAAAGTTCAAGAGGCCGATTATTTTCATCTCTTTTTTTCGGCAACAACCACGAATATGTCGTTTATCTGAACAACTTTGAATTCCAATAAAGGCTATTCAAGAATGGTCAATGAGGGTGGAGAATCAAGTTGGGATGAAGATTTGAGTTTGATGGATGGTTTTAGTGGTTTCCATTATTTAGCATCGACCATGACCAACGTAATTTGTGTTGACGATAAATACCAATGTAGCTAGATAGTGTCGACCAACAGGCAGATGCAACTAACGTTAGTATATAAGTCGATGTTGATTGCATTGATTTAGATTTTGCCATGGTACCTAACATATCATGCTTTTCAAGCTAAAAGAAGCATGAAATTGATCACAAATGAGCAATAATTGTCTACATATGCTGGAATTGTTGATTAATTCTTCTCAATCATACTCTCGCTCATTTTATGTATAGCAGAAAATAAAGAAAAGAAGTGAAGAGAGCAAGATCAACAAAAGCCAAACAAAGTCCCCGCACTAATCGCGCGGTTCTGGCGCAATCCGCATCAAGAAAAGAAATGAAGGCTAAATTCTCTGCCAAGACGCACAAACCGCGCGATAACTAGCGCGATTCGCGCCAAAGAAGGATTCTCAGTGTAAACTCTCTATCATCTGGCGCTAACAGTGTGAGAACTGGCGCGGTTAGCGCTAGCCTATTATGTAGTTGCATGATTAGCGTGGGTAGCAGCGCGAGTGGCGTAAGCGACACATGTTGCAGTTGTTCTACTTTACAATGCATGATTTTGAAGGCATTTTGGGATATTCACTTCCCCAAGTATAAATAGCAATAACCACAACTGAGATTGGGAGTTACACACACTTAAAAAATATCAAGAACAAAGGAAAAGGAAGGAGCTTGGGAAGTGTTGGCTAGGGCAAGGAGATTGAAGACCAAGTGAAGAGATGCTTCTCTTCTTTCTCTTTGATGTTCCTTAGCTAAGCATGCTTTATTTTGTATTTTTGAAGTCAAACATGAATAGGTTTGGCTATTTCTCTATTGTAGTTAGGGCCAAAAACTTGATGTAAACCCCTTTTGATTTTGGATTGATTGCTATTATTCTTTAATGCTAAGTTATTTTACTTTACGTTGTGTTGAAAAGCATTTATCTTTGTTAGACTTGATCACTTTGACAAGATTTGTGAGAGTTAGGGTTCACAATAGGAATGTTGGGATTCTAATTTATGACTGCGGTAAAGTAACAATCTTTACATTATCTAGGAATAGAAATGTATGATTGCAGGTGAACTAATGCATCCAGCTTAATGCTTAATCCAAGAGAGATTACTAAGGGATTAGGGTCTTTAAATGGGTTAAAGGGTTAAAGTCACTAAGGAATTAGGATTTAACTACCTTTTCATGTGAAGATGCATTATCTGAGTAACTAGAGTAATCGAATGTAGTAATCAATCCAAGTTAAGAAAGTGGATAAGCAGAAGGTGAGTGTGCCCTGGCTACAATTCCTTCACATATTTTCTTAAAATCAACTATCCTTGTTCTTGCATTCTTATTGTATTTTGAATCTTGTCCTTTAAATTCCTTATTTCAAAAGACAATACACACTTTCAACCAAATGTTATTCATCAAACTTCTAGATAATAGTTGTGCTAAAATTCGGTACATCAATCATCGTGGAAATGATATTCTACGTATCATTTTATTATTTGAAACGATCGATATACTTGCTGAGATCGCAATAAGATGCTACAGTAGCGTCGACTACACTTTTTTAATTGAGTATCGTTGGCCCCAATGCAAACACAAATTTTTTTGCATTGAGCTTCATTGCTTCTGTTGAAAAATTGATGCAAAGTCAACGTTAATTTAGCATTGGCTTTTGCAATTTCCTGTTGGCTTATGGTCGACACTAGATCACAATTTTCTTGTAGTGTTAAATGATGAGATCTAATTAAAAAAAAATGTTTACAACAGTTTAATCGATTTAATTTGTAAATATTTTAAGTAAAAAATCAGAATTTGAAAGTTTTAAGAGGAACAGATTTAATAGAAAATCAAAATTGCTTAATTTTGAAAGTAAAGAATTTTAATTGACTCGTAAAAAATAGAAAACTAAAATTACACATAATCCAAACAAAATTTTGTTCAAATTATTTTGAAAAAATAATTATTTTGTTGTCATTTTCTTGAAACTTTTTTTTTAATAATGATTATATACAAAAGTAATTTCTAAATATTTTATGAAATTAAATTCTTAAAAATAATCAACAATAGTGTTTAAATACATTGTATTCTAGCCATTCTTCATTGTACGAATACTAACAATAGTTAGTCTGACTTTAATAAATCAATAAAATAAAATAAGGGGAAGAAAATTAAACATTAGGAATAAATAAATAAACAAACGTCTTCCCAAGACAATTTCTTTCTTCCAAGGCATGCTCATATGGGCATTTTTTTTTTCATATATGATCGAACGATATACACTGTTGAACATTCAATTAAATATATGAAAAGTCTAAGAGGTGGAGGGGTGTTCACTATCATATATTTCAGGCTAATATTCGAATATGAAATTTCTTGTGGCTTTGTCTTTTAACGTCCGTTTATGGAAAGACAAACACACTATTTATCTTACAATCCAAGTTCCAACGACAATTTGGGTTAGCAAGTATAGCATTACAAACATCGTTGTTAGTTGAACAAACAAAAGACAAAGCAAGCATAGAATAAAGCAAGGAAAACGGTATTACTCATATTTTGTCTTCTTTTAGGTAAGGTTTGGTATAAGAAATGTTTGAATATTTTTGTAAAAATGAATTGGAAATAATGCATCTTATGTTTGATAAAAGAGAATAATAATATTTTTAACAATAAAGGACTGGATAATTACCACATTTTTGGTTCATAAATTTGAAAAACGGTAACAATTAAGTTTATAAAAAAAATTATGATTTAGTAATTGAATGTGTAAAGAGTGTAAAAATTTGTTTCTGAATTTTATAATTTAAAATTAAATTAATTCTTAAGCATTTTAACTTATTTGATAAAATAATTTCAAGAAAGGACACGGCATAATTGTTACATTTTTTTATGCAATCAAGACAAAAAAAAAAATCAAGATTTAAATTGTCATCATTTTACACTGACTAAAAGAGTCGTCTACTCATAAATTATTCTCAATAATATTAATAAACGAATAAATAGAAATAAAATTTTCTTATCTCCAAAAGTAGAAATGAAATTTCTCATGATAAACGAATAAATGAGTGTATGTATAATTCTAAGCTTTTCATAATAATTGATGGTAAATATGTTACTTTTAAAAGAGATAAAAAAAAATACATTTTATAAATCAAAATGTCATTCTCGACAAAGAATGATACAAATGAAAATTTCCCGTTAATGAAAAGCAACATCAACTTTAAGGTTTTTTTTTTTTTTTTTAATTTTTATGTTACTCAACAGTAGGATTATGCATAATTGAATGATACTTACCGTTTAGGTCGATCCACCGAAATGGAAATCTTCATTATCATGCTGACAAAAGTATAATAATTCATAACAATGTTTTATATTAAAAATTCATTGACACAAATGATTCGATAATTATATCTCATAATCAAACATTAAAATTTGATATCCTGTTTGAAAATAAATTCGCTACTAAAGATGCACTTTACTTCTATAATGGATCAATCTATTAGAAGAGAAATTAGCTAGGTGCTAAATGAAAACATCAAATACCTCCTAGCTATAAAAATAAAAATAATACTAGTATTCTATGTAAGGTAGGGTCATTATTTTGAATAATCCAAAATTTCCAATAGTCCCATCTCGGAAGCTACCAAAAAAGTCAATAAATAATTAGACGGGTCAGCATCCAAACGCGTAGAATGCAATAAAAAAATTCTTGTTCTTCAAACTAAAGTAGCCTAATTTTTCTTCCTTTATGGCAAAACATTACCATTTCACAAAATCCAGTTATGACTTATTCCATGGTTTACTTTGAACGGTGCAATAGCTCTGAGTTGGTGTCTCTGACCAATCTATTGTCTGCATTCTATTTTCAAAATATCCCATTCTAATCTAATTCTCTTAACCTTCCTCTGCACTCTACACTTCTTCAACACAACTTCTACACTTTTGGCCACCATCCCTTGCAAAATTTAGGCGAGTTTAAGAAGATAAAGTGTGGAGAACACGGGCCATAAGGGTCTTGTTCATGAGTCTTAAACTTTATGAGACCACCATTTGTTCCTTGACTATTTTAGTGTTGTGTTGTGTGGTTGTCACTCAGAGTAGACACCAATGAGAATATCATTAGTTTCAGTGCTTTCTTTCTTTCTCTGTCACTTGATATATTTTAGTATCTACATTTCTGTCACTACTGGGCAATGTCTCGAGGATCAACAATTGCTGCTGTTTCAACTGAAGAGCAACCTCACATTCAACCCTGAAAATTCCAGCAAACTCAAGTTGTGGAATCAAAGCGTAGAGTGCTGTGATTGGAGCGGTGTAAGCTGTGATGATGTGGGACGTGTCATTGGACTTGACCTGAGTGGAGAATTCATCAGTGGTGGATTTGATGATTCAAGTGTTATTTTCAGTCTTCAACATCTCCAGGAATTGAATTTGGCTTCTAATAATTTCAATTCTGTCATCCCATCTGGATTTAACAAGTTGGACAAGTTGACTTATCTGAATTTGTCATATGCGGGCTTTGTGGGGCAGATTCCAATAGAGATTTCTCAGCTGACAAGGTTGGTTACTCTTGATATCTCTTGTCTTTCCTACTTAACTGGGCAAGAACTGAAACTAGAGAACCCAAATCTACAAAAGCTTGTCCAAAATCTCACCAGTATTAGGCAACTGTATCTGGATGGTGTACGTATAACAGTTCCAGGACATGAATGGTGCAGTGCCTTGTTGTCGCTGCATGACCTGCAAGAACTTCGCATGTCACATTGCAATCTCTCAGGACCTTTGGATCCTTCCCTGGCAACACTTAAAAATTTATCGGTCATTGTTCTTGATCAAAACAATTTATCATCCCCAGTGCCAGAAACATTTGCCCATTTGAAAAATCTGGCCATCTTAAGTCTTGTTTATTGTGGGTTGCATGGAACATTTCCGCAGGAGATATTCAGCATTGGATCATTGTCAGTCATTGACATATCGTTCAACTATAATCTCCATGGTTTCTTTCCGGACTTCCCACGGAATGGATCTCTTCAGATTTTAAGAGTAAGTAACACAAGCTTCTCTGGAGCCTTTCCAAACTCTATTGGTAACATGAGGAACTTATTTGAATTGGATTTTTCTTATTGTCGATTTAATGGAACACTTCCCAATTCACTGTCCAACCTCACAGAACTCAGTTACCTGGACTTGTCATTTAACAACTTCACAGGTCAAATGCCATCATTTGGTATGGCCAAAAATCTCACGCACTTAGACCTTTCTCATAATGGTTTGAGTGGTGCAATTCCATCATCTTCTCACTTTGAAGGACTGAATAATCTTGTCTGCATTGACTTGGGTTATAACTCAATCAATGGGAGCATTCCTTCATCTCTTTTTACACTCACACGGCTGCAAAGGATTCTGCTTTCCCACAATCAGTTTGGTCAACTAGATGAATTCACAAATGTGTCTTCTTCTAAATTAAACACCCTCGATTTAAGTAGCAATAGTCTTTCAGGGTCTTTTCCAACATTTATATTCCAGCTCAGAGCACTCTCTATCCTCCAACTTTCTTCGAACAAGTTCAATGGATCAATGCATCTAGATAACATTTTGGTTCTCAGAAATTTAACAACACTAGACCTTTCATACAACAACTTATCAGTCAAAGTGAATGTTACATATGTTGGCTCATCTTCCTTTCCCAGCATTAGCAATCTAAAATTGGCATCCTGCAACTTGAAAACTTTCCCTGGTTTCTTGAGAAACCAGTCCAGATTAACCACTCTAGATCTCTCAGATAATCATATCCAAGGGACAGTTCCCAACTGGATTTGGAAACTACAGATTCTTGAAAGCCTTAATATTTCTCATAATTTGTTGACTCATTTGGAAGGACCTTTGCAGAATCTTTCTTCCAATTTGCTTTACCTTGACCTTCATCAGAATAAACTTCAGGGGCCAATACCTGTTTTCCCTAGAAATACGTTGTATTTGGATCTTTCAAGCAACAATTTTAGCTCTGTTATCCCACGAGACTTTGGTAATTACATGTCTTTCACATTTTTTCTCTCTCTCTCAGACAATACTTTGAGTGGCAGCATCCCTGATTCCCTCTGCAATGCTTTATATCTTGAAGTGCTTGATCTTTCCAATAATAACATGTCTGGAACAATTCCCTCATGTTTAATGAAAATGAGTGAGAACCTTGGGGTGTTAAATCTGAGAAAGAACAATCTCACAGGTCATATCCCAGATAGTTTTTCAGCTTCCTGTGCTCTAAGGACGCTGGATCTCCATCACAATAAATTAGTTGGAAACATTCCAAAATCTCTTTCGAAGTGCACAAGATTAGAGGTGTTAGACTTTGGGAAAAACAAGATTAAGGATGTCTTTCCATGCTTGTTGAAGAACATAACCACACTCCGGGTCTTAGTCTTGCGACAAAATAAGTTTTATGGTCACATTGGATGTCCGAAGACCAACGGCACTTGGCACGGGCTTCAAATAGTGGATCTAGCCATTAACAATTTCAATGGCAAGCTACCTGCAAACTGCTTCACAAGGTGGGAAGCAATGATGTCTGATGAAAACCTAGCTGAATCCAAGGTACATCACATCCGATATCAGTTTCTTCAATTTGGTAGTCAAATATATTATCAGGATTCAGTGACAGTTACTATCAAAGGTAAACGGATGGATCTGGTTAAGATTCTAACTGTCTTCACTTCAATCGACTTATCATCCAACCATTTTGAAGGGGAAATACCAAAAGAGCTATTTGACTTTAAGGCACTCTATATACTTAACTTGTCAAATAATGCTTTTTCTGGCCAAATTCCATCATCAATAGGAAATCTGATGGAGCTTGAGTCCTTAGACCTATCAAACAACTCACTGGAAGGAAACATTCCCACAGAACTTGCAACTTTATCCTTTCTATCATTCCTGAACCTCTCTTTAAATCATCTGTTTGGGAAACTCCCCACTGGTACCCAAATTCAATCATTTCAAGAAACTTCTTTCATTGGTAACAAAGGATTGTGTGGCCCTCCGTTGACTGCAAACTGCACTTCCAACACCAGTCCTGCAACTACGGAATCAGTCATGGAATATGATTGGCAGTACATAGTAACTGGAGTTGGTTTTGGAATTGGATCTGGAGTAGCTATTGCTACGTTTATGATCTGGGAGAGAGGAAGGAAATGGAGCAATGATACCATTGACAAATGTCTTATGCAAGTTTTTCCTTTGTTCGGGTTAGCTTATACCCCCATTGAGGATGATGATGCAGAAGAGAACAACGATGAGTCTAGTGAAGACGAAGAAGAAGGAGATTATTGGGATTATCCAAGCTTCAGAGGAAGGTATTGTGTTTTCTGTTCCAAGCTTGACATCACTATGAAGAAGGTCATTCATGACCCCAGTTGCACATGTTACCCCTCATCGGCTTCAAATTCTTCTCATTCATCAAAATCATTTTCCCCTTAGTCACACACACAAGATGATCATCTGTTCTCGCAGTATTTTTTATTTATTTATTAGTCATGTTACTTTTTCAGTCATTCTAATATGGGGGCAGCTTGAACCTATCAGAAAATGATAATTTATCAGTTTTTTCTATGAGTAATTTATGACAGTTTAAAATAAGTACTCAATTAAAAAAAATATTACATGATCAAGGGTTTAATTAAAAAATAGTTTAGGAACTTACTTAAAAAATTCCAAATAATTCAGAAACTAGTTGAGTAATTTAACCCTTTATTTATTACAAAAATATCATCATAGTTTTTTTGAAAGAAAAATTATTAGCAAATATCAAAACAAAAAATAAAAAGTTAGTTCTAAGTTTTTCTATTTTTGGGTAAGTACAAATTTAAGAGGAAAAATATCACTTCATTGTAAGATAAGAAAAACCTCTAAACTCAAAAACCATTTCCAAATATACTTACTAATTTGTTTAAGCTTATTTTTTAAATAAAATAAACAATTTTTTGATTTTTTGATGTGTTTGTTAAATCATTTTTACTTAAAATAGCTTTATGTTTTTTTGAAGAAGTAAATCTTATATGTTTATTAAAAAAAACATTTATAGATGTTTTATTTTAACATTGATTTTTTTAATTTTAAACAAACTCACTCATAATTATCCAACCCAAATAAATGAATGGGGATTTAAATTACAACATATTATTTGCAAGACCATAGTCTAAGTTATTTCAATTTTCAAAAATAATTATATGTTAAAAATAATTATTTAACGGACATCAAATAGTTACTAAAGTCTCTTTAATAATGAAAAGAACTAAAATGAGTTCATTCACAAATATAAATAAAAGACCAAATAGGAAAACGCAAAAACTTTTAAAATGATATTTTAGCATATTTTTATGCAATGCGAGGAGTTGAATTAGAAAGGAACAAGATTGGCTAGTCACTCTCACCACTCCCACCTTTACCATTGTTTTCATCATTAACATCACTATTATCCTCATTGTTACTATTGTTACCATCGTCATCGTAACAATCACAATTATCATTGTTGCCAACATCACTCCCACCATCAATGCCATAGTTTATGTCACCACCTTCATTACCATGTCTTTATCTCCACCACCAATATGTCATTGTTGTTATTATCACCATCATCGTTATTATTATTATTGTTACTATCATTGTCATTACTATTGTTATCACCACCACTAGTATCATCACTCTCACAATTACCATAGTAGTTATCATCACTATTATTGTCCTTAGTGTTGTTATAGTCATTGTCACCATTGTTGTCATCATCATTATCGTCGTTGTTACCACCATCACCCATTGTTATCTAGTTCATATCAAATTAAAGACAAGATAACACAATAATAATATATGGTGTGCACCAAACAAATACTTGATAGGATTAAAATTTTTCATACTCTTATTTTATCATGTTCTTATTTTACTATTATATGTTATCATATCTTATCTTGACCATCAAATAAATGATTTAGTATTTTTTGTTGAAATAGAACATATATATTTTAGTGTTTTTTTTTTCTTTTTTAACATGTCATACACGACTTACCATTATTTTGTATTGAGTTTAGCTTTAAAATAATTAAATTATAATTATATTTTAATTTATTTTTTAAAATTTATTTTTTCTCAAATTAATTACTTTAAAATTAAACTTTATACTTCCGTATTATAACTATTTATATTTCCATATTTAAAAAAATCAATTATCTTTTTACACTTTCTTCTTCTAAACTTATGCATTCTTTAGTTATTTTATTTTATATGGATTGAAGATACATAGTTTTTTCTAATATCAAATTAAGTATTTTTCTTTGGATTTATACTTTTCAAATTTTATTCGAATTAAAAACAATCATAGAATGTATTGAATAAGTCCCTCTTTAAATTTTAAAAGTTATAAAAGAAATCATATACTTTTGATCTCTAGTGAGATAATGGAAGAAAAATATTTTAGTAAATATAAGGATAAAATTAAACGAAATTTAAATAAAAGCCAAAAAAGAAACTATAAATTTAGGAATTTATAAAAACTTATTTGGAGGGTAAATATGCGTGTGTACCTGGTCCTTTTGCTATGATCTAATTTTTAGGGTTCGACTGTAGGCGAATCACAATCAAGACATGATAGTCGAACATGTCCACAAGGCCATCCTCCAACAATTGAGTTTCCTTATTCATTGAATATTCTGGAATCTCTGTTTGAATATATAAGTGTTGGCTGATATCAGTGATATATCATATAGGAGTCTGGAGTATAACTTAAGTATTGTTCAATGGAGTCAAGTCATCTACTCCAGAATCAAGATAGAGAGATGCTATTCCCACCCCAAAGTTACTGTTCCCACTTATATATGTCAATTTCCAAAAGTACCCTTAACAGAAATGTGATTCCATAAAAAAAACATGAAAACACATAACCACTATACATTAGACCTACATTTGAAATGAACAATAAAAACGAAATGGAATCATGTTTTTATTGTTTTCTTTTTTAAAATACACAAAGGAAACTGAATTCCATTGAAAAAGATGCACAACATAATGTATTTTGAAAAAATGAACAACAGCCTTATAGTACCAAATATCTCTATTTGGATTAAATAAACTTATAAATTAATTAAATAAGATATTAAATAATCGAAATACTTATCAAACATGCTCAAATTAACTCCTTTGTCGTACCGAAGCCTTTTTATGTTTTTTTTTTTCCTTCTTCTGAAGCCTTTCTATGTTTTACTCAAGATATTTTATAACAAATGAAAACCATTTTCTTAAATCCATTATTGAATTAATGCATTAAGAGATAGAGAGAGAAATACTCGAAATATTATTTGATATACTCTTCTGAACAAATATTCTTTAATTAATTGGTTATTTTTTTAATATATATATATATATATATATATATGTAATTTTGTGGCTTCTTACATTATATTTATTGATCCTTCCTTCTAATTTATAAATTTTAATCAATTAGATCGAAAAAGTTTATTTGAAAATATATATTAAAAGATCGTACTCTTAATACTAAAAAAAATGAAGTTCACGAACAACCCCAAATATTGATTTTTATTTTTTATCCTTGTCTCTAGGCAAAGCTATATTTCATAGTAGGACGCAAAATTAAGAGCATATTTAGAATAATTTATCATCTAAAATTTCTGCTATGGAAACAACAATCCTAATTGTCATTTTTATATCTGGTTTACTTGTAAGTTTTATTAAGTATATCTTATATATTTTCTTTGGACAACCCTCACAATAGCTAAGAGATTCATTTAAAAAACATAGAGACTAGTTGAAGTAAAGAGCCTTGATATCTTTATATTGGGATTCATTATTTCAATTAAGATAATAAAAAATTATTATTTTTTTGGAATTTTAGGAGATTTTCCAGAAAAAATAATGAAAAAAATAATTCCTAAACTCGAGACTAGAAATATA
>PYAF01002291.1:24900-34939 GCA_007407185.1 Glycine tomentella
TTTAGAAAAAAAGTTTTTCTTGAAAGAATAAGTTATTTGTAAGAAGCTGAAAATTTGTAACTTACAATTATTTTTTTTCATCAACTTTTTTTTTTCCTTTCAATTGTTTTTATACTATTTTACCATGTAAAAACTGATTTTTTTTACATCCAAATAAAATTAATTATTTTCAAATCACTTCTCAACAAACTTATAAAAAAAATGATTATAATTATAATCGATTATAAAAATAATTTATTATTTAAATAATCTAATTTTCACCATTTTCTCAAACACATCCTAAATATAAAACAAGTTTAAAATTTAAGAATATGGTTTATTTTAATTTTCTCCTATTCTTTTTTATACAACTCCTTTTTTTTTTTTTATCTCAACTAAGAATAACCTAAAGAGTTACGATTTCGCTAGACCCACAAAGCCTATGTGTCAGTGTGACTAGTCTTTACTCAACCAAAACAAAAGTATTAGGCAAATGAATTTTTTATTAGTTTATAATATTTTTTAAGATAATAAAATTAGTTTTATCTTTAATATTTTTATAAAATTTCTCCTTTATCATTTTTTAATTCAGATAAAAACCTCATGCTTACTCTCGTAATTGATGGATTAATACCCATCTCTGAGTCTGAACTTCAATACAACAGCGCCCCTTGCTTTCCTCCCTTGCTCTTGCATTTAATATTTTCGGGTTAGTTTTTACTAATACAGTGTAATTTTAATTATTATGCTACTTATATTAACTATATATTTAATATTTAAATAAAATATATGAGTTAAAAATAATACAATTACAATTATTTAAATTTATATTTATATGAAAAATAAAATAAATTTTATATAAAAATCATATATATATATATATATGTGTGTGTCTGTGTTTTTATATCATTTGGTATTTATGAACTAATTAAGTAATTAATTGTATCAAATGCTTTTAATTTAATAAATTTATTAAATTTTTTAACTTTTAAATAATTTCATTTTTAACTAATTTATCAATTATTTGCACTAAAAAAACAGAATAAGAAACATGCCTTTAAAATAGACATGGCAACGGGACTGAACCCATATGTATCTGTCCAAATCCGTCGTAATTTTAACGGAAAAAAATTGAGTTTATCGAGTTTGGGTTCAGATTTTTCCCAATAGTCAAAAGTGGGGGTGGGGGTAGATATGAGATTACTGGTACCTGCCCTTGCCCCTGTCCCGTAATAAATAATATTAAAAAAATATATTATTTTCTAATTTTTTTAATTGAATTGATTGATTTTATTTTGTAATTTTTAAATTATGATCTCATATTTTAAATGTGGGTTTGTTTTTAATTTTTTTTATATGTAATTAGTTTTTTTCCTATTTTTTAATAAAAAATTATATTATTATTTTTTTAATTTTAATCAAATAACAGAGACAGGATAGAGTGAAGAAAATCCGACTCCAACGGAGGAGGGAATGAGGATGCATTTTCCTTTAAGGATCAGGAACAGAGACAAAAAACAATTTTTGAGTTAGGATCAGAAACCGAAGAATACAATACCCATCCCCGCTTAACTCCGCTTCCGCTTCACCCACCCCATTGTGATGCTTACTTTAAAATGTGTGTGGCGGTCAATACCCTACTTTTTGGTAACGTTTCCATTACTCAAAATATTGTGAACTGTTTTTTTTTTTTCCTCACCATAACCAATGGTAACTGGTAACCATGACCATAGACATATATGTCTCTCCAAAACAGTCACACTCTCCCCATTCTTCAGAACTAATATCAGACCTTGTTAGGGCCAATGTCTCACTATTATTAGCAAATTGCTAGCAGAGTTTTACCACACTACTCTGACTGTATAAGTGGGACCCAAACCTAATCAAACAATCTACCTATCTATATTTACCATCAAATCAGTTATCCAAAGGTTCACCTGCTCCTTCACATCTGATTTTTGTTATCACTTATCAAGTCCAATCAATAGCTACCCCAGTCACTAAAATTCACCAAAAATTAATAATTGTCCAGTTCAATTATCTAGCTTCATCGCCATTTGCATGCGCAAGGAAAATAAATGGGGGAGTGACTGATGTGAGTAGCGTTTCACGTTGTTTTTCTTTGCAATTTTATTAATTATTATATTTTATTATGTATTTTTGGGGACAGAGATTGATGTATTTGAGTATAGAAGCTATAAAATCAGAGTGCATATGAAGTTGGTAAATTTTTTATGCACAAGCAAGAAGACATGTAAAACTAGATGGTTTGGAAAACCTGCAGTCATTTTAAAGGGGGAGAAATTAGAGTCTTATTCCTTTTTTATATATATTTAGGAAAAAAATATAAAAAACATAAAATAAATAATATAATAAGAAGAATAAATTATAAAAAAGTATTGTAAAATTACGTTGTAAGAATATAATTATTATTGAAGAGGCGTTGATAATTTTCTTTGGTCAGAAAAAGGTGTTGATAATTATGTCAACATGTTGGACAATTTTACACAACCATTTTCAAACAAGATAATTTTATAAAATCAAAACTTATAAGACATGATAAAAGTACACAACAAAATACAAAATATCACATGTGATGTAACAGCTAATGTTATAAGAAAAGAAAAGAAAAGAAAAAGTAAAAAAATGAGTATATGTATTCGTTTCTTATTTTTTAAATAATTTTAAAATTAAATTTATAAATACTCATTTAAATATACTCTTGTTACTTACAAAAATAATATATACTCATAAATTATTATCAACATGTTAGTTTGAGGACACTAATCTTAAATTGAAGTTTTATACATAGAAAATTTGTGATTAAAAATGAAGTCAATAAATAATTCACATGAATATTATATTGACCCAAAAAATACACACTTGTTTCCCTACCCTATTTGGCTATCATAGAAGCCAGAGCCACATGTGGTTTTGGTTGTACACTTGTACTTGTACTCACCCTTTGTCTCTGACTCCAAATTTTTTCCATCTTCTATAAGTTACTTCACTTACTTGTTACTACCAATATTTCAGCTTTGATTTTCCACGAAGCTTCTATGTCATCATTTATGTAGCAGAAAGAACAAATTCTGCTCCTGCAGCAGGGCATTATTATATAGTGTCACAAAACGCAGATGAGCTACTAAATCATTAGTTTACGCATACCGTGTGACTGTGACCCAACAAAGAGAGCATTTCTAGCAGCATTAAAAAGGAGATAAATAAAAAGAAGCAATTTAAGATGAAGTCACTTAGTTCAAATTTATCGTGCATGTTGGACCCTTTCATAGTAGAAAAGCGTTATGGAAAAAAAAAATTAATGTTATACAGTGAAATGTAGATAAAACATTGCTTTTTGAAGATGCCCCAACAAAGAGACAGGTGAAAAAACAGAACTTTGTTTCCTTCGGGATGTGTGGGATTTTAAAATTGGAGGCTTTAAAGCTTTAATCTACAAGTGGGATACTTTGGTTTTGTATTTTTCTTGAAAAGAAATGCTGATTGCTTCATTCCACCTTAAGAGCTCTTTCCCGATCTCATTAAAAAGAGCAGTCTCCAAATGAAACAAAAAACATGAATAGGTGATATATTGATTAGAGTGGAATTCAACTTAAAACTCTGAACTAAGGTTTTGATTTTGAACCTTTTGAATGAAAATAATATATGATTAGGAAAAAAGAAATCATTAATGATAATCAGTCATATTTTTAATAAATTTAAAAATTGAAGTAAATAAATACTATAGAATAAAAGATATGAATAGTTGTTATTCTCTTTTAAGAGTGTGCAACCTAAGGATGAAAAGCACAAACTGTACAAAAAAAAGAAGCAACTAATTGTTAATAAACGGGATTCCATCGGACAGAACAATAACAACAGATAAAGGAAATTGAAAGTGATAAATGGACACAAATATTTTACGTGGGAAAACCCTCAGGTAAAAACCCACGGACAAGAGTAGAAAAATTTCACTATGGGAACTCCAACACTACAACCTCCCTTTTATCACAAGGAGAGAACAATTTTATCTCTCTCTTGAACTAGGGAATACTCCTCACAAAATTACACTCAAGAATAATATTATAACAAATAATATTATAAGAGAAGAGAAGAAGATTTTGGTGTGGGATGCAGCTGCTGCTGCTGCACCTACTGAAACCGAATGAATTCGCTTCTTTATATAGAAGCTAAAAACGCGTGTGCACAGTAAAATGTTACTGTGCACTTTGAAAATTTCGCCTCTTCTTTCGGTGTGTTTTTTCCAACACTAATGGCCTATTTCGTCACTTGTTTTAGACATGCCTGCAACCAAAATACATTTTGCTTCGATTTCAGGGGAAAGGAACTTACTTTCTCTTTGATCATCACATCTTGTCCTTTGGAATCAAAAAATAAATTTGAGGGCCTAATTAGTTTCTCTCACTCAGTTGTGATTTTGCTCTCTTTTCAGTCTTCTTGCAAGTAGATCATCATGTCACATTGTGAAGGGATATTTGTACTACACCTAATCAAAGTTAAGAAATTATGGAAGCACGAAACTGAAGAGCAGCAGCATATCCTAAAGAGGATTAAAGAGGGGAAATTATAAAGAAAAGAAAGGAGATAAGCTGTACTCTTGGGTGGACCTAAGCTTCGGGTCCCTGCTTAAATCAGATTAATTATTGCTTGGGTCCAATTCCAATATCTATAAGCATAAAATATTCTCAAATTGTAATATTCATGTAATGTAATTGCAGCAGAAATATATATTAAGATTTTGAAAATCTTCCCAATGGGCCGTGACCATGTTCCTATATGCTTCACCCCAGTCAAAAGTATTTGCTCTTGTTACACAAGTCTTACTAGTTTGAAAGTGAAATCTATTAAATAGAAAATGAAAGTCGCATATTTGGTGAAATTAATGTGAATTTCAATAGTAAAGAATATGACAAAAGATTTTTTTTTTTTAGATGTTACAAAATCTTTCAAAGTATTAATGTGTTTTAGAGTTACACCTCTATTAATAGTTTAAGACTTCTTTTAGAACTCGAGCTGATTATGTTGTTCTAAGTAGGATTATTACTGTGTGGTACTGGATAAAACTTTTTAAATTTTTTTCCCAAGTATTTAACGGCTATGTATTCAGAATTTTTTGAGATTACCGTGTAAGACGAAACAATTTTCTACATATTATTTCACACACCCGGTGATTTGTAATTTAAGACCTTTGCAAAAACGATAATTCGATCAAATTTGCGTTAAAATTATTTCAAACCTTTGATTAATTATTATAGTTACAAAAACAAAATGTTCAAACAAGAATTCCTCTCCATGGATCATCCACATCCTACGTCAAAAAACTGGCAGATTCACACGTCCACATCATTCCTTTTTCATCCATTCAAAGATCAAAATCATTGTACCACGGTCATACTATCTCTTCTTTCGATATAAATCCTACTTGAAAGTAACCCTATTCCCCACCAAGTCCAAAACCAAACTCATTCGACTTCCACTACATTCTCAGTTCTCCTCTCATCTCAGCATCACCCCTTCCATCCTCTTACCCAATGGATCATCATCACACTTCTTCCACTAACCAAACCTCATCATCTCAATTCTCTTCTTCAAAATCAAACCAAATTTCAAACAAGGAGAAAAAGGGTGTCAAAAAATGCAAAGGAGTCATGAGGCTTTCCACCGACCCACAAAGCGTGGCAGCAAGAGAACGAAGGCACAGAATCAGTGACAGGTTCAAGATCCTGCAGAGCATGGTCCCTGGTGGGAGCAAGATGGATACAGTATCCATGCTTGAAGAAGCCATTCAGTATGTGAAGTTCCTCAAGACCCAGATTTGGCTCCACCAAACCATGATCAGCTTCATGGACAATGATAATAACAATATTAATGATAATAATGAGTCTTCTTCTTTACTGTACCCTAATAACGATTCTTGCTACTTCCCTTCTGAACATTTTGTTTCACCTCAGGAAAATGCAACGTTCGATTATAGCAACATTCAGGATTTGCAGCATCTGCAACCACTGGCAGCACAATGCGGCTTCCAAGGTGAAGACACGAACTACTTTGATGCCTCTTTGAAATATTGGCCAGCGTGATTAATTAATAATTAGGCTCTTCTGTTCTCGTGTACTAGTTTAATTATCTGGGGTATTCATGTCTATAGTTGATAGTGTTATAGTTTATAATATAAGTTCTTGAAATTTGTAATACGTTTATGAATGCTATCTTTTAGGTGTGATATATTTTATCAACGTAGAGAAAAAACTTACTGTAGAGTGTACTGTAGACTTTACATGTAATCGTGTTAAATTGTTAACGTTGGTGTCTCTCTGTCACAAAACAACTCGTTCTTACTGCGTTTATGTAAAGTGGTCGTGGCTGTTTAAGCTAATGCGTATGTAGAACTTTTTCACAAGTGGGAAGTGCATTGTATGAAAATTAAGAGATTAACATGAGAAAATAACTCATACAAGAAGTTAATTTCACAACTTAGAATATTAAAATTAAATTGACTAAATAGTTGAAATGTTGAATGCCCATAAACCATACTTAATTTCTGCACCCAAAAAAAACTATACTTAATTTAATATATATTAATATGCTCCGATCCAACTTAATTAGAAAAGTAAAGGTATAAAGCCAAAGTTAGTATATCCCGTTAACGAATTACTATTCTTGTAACCTCGTGATGGGATTTCTACCGAGTCTTGACTAACATCGGCATTGTATAAAGAACTAGTTTGGTATTATGGTTAATTTTTTATTTTTATAACAGACCTAAGTTGAATAATACAGTAATTTTGTTTTTTACATGAAAGTAAAGTTCAACAATATAATTTATTATAAATTTATTTTTGTCTTTCTTTATTACATCATTCAGTTAGTCTTTTTTTTTTTCTGTTTCTTCTTTTTAATCTCTCCCCCTTCTTATAAATTACTGTATAAAATCTGTTAAAAAAATAGCATTGATCTATAATATTGACAATTCCATCTTAAAAAAAACTATAACCAAATTCCAACAAATTCCGATGAACAACCCAGTCACTATTCTTGCTATTTTGACTTTGGAAAATGTACACTAGCACATGACACTGATATTTTTTTTTTTTATAGCAAGACACTTATATTATTCCAGCAAAATCAGTTAAGAAATACAATCCGAAAAGGGGTAATGAATCTCTTGTCTTAATCCTCATCCGAAATGATTGGTCCCACCTCTTTCCCATTAACCAGGATAGTATAAGTTACACGAGAGAGACAGATATTCATCCATTGCACCCACTTATGAGAGAAACCTAACTTATTCACGATTGATGTCAAATACTCCAGTCCATCCTATCTTATGCTTTACTTTTGTCTATCTTCAAGAAGGCCGGCAACCGGTACCTCACCAAATCTTAACCCTTGTCTTGCTTTTCAGACAATGGATCATCACACTTTGGTATCCAAACTACATTGGTATTGTTCAAAGAGGGTGGAAGTTCACCTACCTCAAGCCAAGCTAAACACTGATGTTATATATCTTCACTACAAAGCTCCCAAAACTTATAGAACACTGGGTTCATTCCATGGGCCGGGGTCCCAGAGATTTATCATTAATATCCATATGGAAAGCTGAATGTCTTAACTCCTCCCTACTCAATGGGACGGTCAACATCTCATTAACATGTTCATTTCCGTCTTCACCTCTCATAATAATGATAATAACATAATTCTAAATACATATTTTTATCATTGATTTGAATTTATTAAAAAAATGTGTTTCACTTATTTTTTAATAAAAATTACTTTTTATATTGTAGTTTTTACTAATTTTACTTAATAATAGTATCCTAAAAAAATTAAAATGTATTATAGAGAACACACAGCGAGATTGGTTCCACTTTAAGAGTATTTCTCATGTTGGTTCTTGATTGAGATTTTAATAGGTTAAATAACTTTGTGGATCTCTAAACTATTTTATAATTTTCAATTAAGTTATATTTTCAATTAGGTTGTTGAATTTGTATTTATTTTTTAATTGATTTCTTTTATCTAACTTTGTGTGAGGTGAAACTGGGGTACTTGTTAATGGGACTTTACTGATATGAAAATACTGGTTAAGAAACCTAGTTAAATGGAAGTGGCGTGAATGAATTCGTGAGCGAATTATTACCGTTCAAGTGAATTTGTAAGAGGCCTTTCATTTTAAGGTTGACAATCATTTCACAGAGTTATATTTTTAATTTAACCTTAAATAAGTTTTTATGTTTTAAATTAATTTAAGTCATCTTAGTTTCTAGTTCCTCAAATTTAAATAGTTTTTGTCTTTTAATTTTGAAAAATATACTTTTTAATTTCTTTGACGGATTCATTTTTGGCGGTTTAAATGAAGAATCTGTGGCAATTTTTTGCTAAAAAAGGAATTAAAAAGTATTTTTGAGATTTACAGACTAAAAAAAAATTAAATTTGAAGAATAATGAAAAACAAAAATCACCTAAAATTGATGAAAAATAGATATTTAAGCTTTTAATTTAATTTATCGTTACTAATGAATTTATAGAGTAAATGGCCACACTATTATATATTTATGAAAATATAAAGCGGTGAAAATTTAGTTTTTGAATGAATAAAAATTCTAATTTATGATCTTCAATATATACAAAATGAGATAATGGCATTTTATCTTATCGTACAATTTGATGTCAAACTAGTCTACAAAATTATAATATAATATCAAATTAATGTTTAAATATTTAAAAATAAAATGATTTCACAACTTAATGGTAGAAATTAATTGTTAAATTTCATTGACTATAAATAACAAATATTCCTTATTTTAGGAACTAAATTACCATTTTACTCCTAATGTATATCTATAAATTTTGTTTCCAAGGTACAAAATTTTACATCTAATTTCTCATTTTCATAATTTCAGTTGTGAATTTCCAATTTTATTTTCTTTTCCGAATAGTCTGGTATGATTTTAGATAAACTTTTTTGGTTGTGATGCATAGATCAGAAACTTCTTGGAGACTGGTTTGCATGCAATTACGGCTCTATTAACTAGGCACATTTATCCTTAATTGGAGTATATACAATGTTTAATTTGTATAGCCTTGACAAACCTTGGTCATGTCATGACTTGGTAGTTATAATAAAAGTCGAGTTTTGAAACAACTTGATATATGGTGATAGCTGTAAACCATGAAATTGATACTGTAGAAGAGCAAGCACAAATGCGTGTGAAAACTCAGCCATGCGTTCTCGATGAGACAGCAAATGCAGGTGCTGATGCAGTCAGAGAAGAAATAGGAACAACAATATGCACTGCTGAAGTAACCTGTGGAGCATGATTGCAATGTCTTTCACTTATTTTAGTTTGATATTCAATCACTTGCAAATTTTCCTTTCTATAGTTCAATCCTCCCAGGTCATGACTACGATTCAGCATCACAGACACTCCATTTGTCTATGGATTTTTGTCTTTAACTACATTTTCAGACTCTTGTGTAAGCTTCAATAGACATTTTATCTCTTGATATATTATTGTCACGTTGATAATGAAATTAAAATATTTAAATCTCTCATAGATAGTCTCTAATTGAATATCAACCCATACATCTGGATTAGTTTTTGAAACAAATTAACTTTAAGGATACATTAGAGTTTAACTTATTTATAGTAAAATTATGTGGTGCTTGGTTTGACAAATCATCTATTATATATACAACTAAATAATCACGCACCTAATTATGCTAAATTCGTTTTTTCTGTAAAATTTACTTTAATACGTAATTAAAATACAATACAGATAAGTAAATTTGCGTTCCTTTTTCATAATACCCTTAGTCATCTCTTTTCTTAATTAAAATACTTCTTTTTATGCATAATTTTGATTTTTTTTTAGGGCATGATACTCTCTGATTACTATAATCTAAACATTTATATATCTATATATTCTTTAAGTTCATCTAATATTATTTGTTCTCTTTTGCCATATATCTTTATATTTTGCATATCTTAAGAATGTTCAAGTATATTTTGGTGAATATGATATTGATAAGTATACAT
>PYAF01002291.1:43423-54500 GCA_007407185.1 Glycine tomentella
TTTGATGTCGGCAGAGCTTCGCTTCAGAGAAAATCACCTCCTAAACTCTAGAGAGAAGTCAGACAAAATTGTAGAGAGAAGGTGAAATGGTAAAAAGTGATTTTTGGGGGGTATTTATAGGCAAATAGTGCACCCAAACACGCCTAGCTTGGGCGTGTTGCAACACGCCTAGCTTGGGCGTGTTGTAACACGCCTGGCTGGGGCGTGTTTGGGTGCACCATTTGCCCAAATACTTCCCCAGCTGCACCATTGCTCAAATTTTTTTATTTAAATGTATTATTTATAATTTTTTGCCCTACGATGATAGTAGCTATATAATGTCTATCATTTTCAAAATAAAGGTTTCGAAATTAATAACCAATTGAAAGTTAAGGGTAAACGATTATGGGACACGCTGTGACTGTGATACTTGCAAATCGGAATTGGGAAGCATACCTCCGGCGACACAATTAATGTGGTTGCAATGCTTGGAAAGGGAAAAGGGTAAGAACGGAAGGAAAGGATAACATAAAAGGATAAGAACTGGTGAAATTCTCAGTCGCTCACTGTTTACCATTTCCAACCTTGGTTCACTTATAAGAAAACAATGGGTTCACTTATGAATTAATCTCAATCACTCAATCTCATAACACCAGATCTAACTGCCATAAAAACTTTGTGCAAGTATAAGACCTGAATAACTTGTGCATGTAAGCACCCATCTATCAACATATCGAAGTATATTTTTAATATTTCAATCATAATTCTACTTTAAAAAAAAATCATAATTGTATTAATCAATTTCTTTGAGGTTTGAACCATTTTGCTTATTTTCTCTCTAAATCATGATTATTGTTCCAAATTGAGATTTCAAATTCCGTTAACATGCTAACACGTTAATCACACAGTGAACTACACATAACTCGAATAATTAGACCTCGTCCCGTGGGTGGCAGGGACATCTCCCACAAGCCTCATATCTTAATAGAATCTAATCAATGTGACTTTTGGAAGCGTTTGTTTCAGGGAATCATTTTGCATTATTAGGAATCACATCCCTGTAATCTATTGTACTTGAGAATGTTATTCCATGGTATATATAAAAATGTGTTTGGCTAACTTTTAACATTCTTAGGAATATTTTTAAAGTTTTAAAATAATAAATGAAAAATAAAAGTAATAATGGAAGTTATATATAGTGGAGCTAGAAAATAATATAATTTGTCATATTTCCAATGGGAATGCAACTTTCTCACCCCATTAGCATGAGAATAAAAACTATGTAGACATGAGAATGAAACTTGAAATGAACAAAACTCTAGGAATATTTTTCGATAACTTCCTCACAAACATGATAATAAACATTTATATTTTCATATTCCTAGGAATGCAAGATGATTTCGTGAAATAAGTGTCATATTTTATGTATGTATGAACATAAACTATAATCATTCTTTCAAAGAAAGATCATCCAATCACAAATAGAGTCATGGTGGCAATGATGACAATACGTGGCTGGAATGATAATCATGATGGGGACAACAACGATGACAAAGGTCATGACGACAAATATGGTGACAATTGACAATGGTGATAATGATGGAGGCGACGACAATCACACTACTACAATTGTAGGCTTCCACGACGGCCATTTAAAGACGGTTCCATGAAACACGTCATCGTTAGGTGCACGGTGGCATTTTTGTAAATAAAAGGCCACTTTTCGAAGTCCGTTTTTAAAAAACCGTAGTTGAAATGGGAAGGTAATCATTTCGAAATCGGTTCACTTCAGACCGTCGTTGTTTAGTTAGAATGAAACCCATTTCAAAGTCGGTTATGAAAAGGACCGTAGTTGTTTTGCTTTTTTCAAATACGGTTTTAATAATATAATCGTAGTGGATTAAGAGATGCCAAAATGCTGCGTTTCCATAGGAACCAAAAACCACGGGGGTCTTCACTGCACACACACATACCTTGACCTAGCGGAGGAGTTACACAAATTTTCACAAACCTCAGCTTGAAGCGAAACCGCACGCCGCCTCCGCTGGTTCTGCCGTCGTTCCACGCTGCTGGTTCTTCCGCGCCGTTGGTGGGTCTGTGCAGGTGGTTCTTCCGATTTCGGGTTCTGTATTGCCGCTGTGGGTGGTCGTGCTTCTTCCGTCGTTGGTGCTCGTCTTCTGCGGCCGTACGGTTGTCGGTGCTTCTGCTCCATTTTCTTATAAGGTACAGGTAGGTCCTCCATCTGATTTGAAGCTTCTTTGGGTGTCTTCAGGCTTTCGATGCTTCTTTGTGTACGTTTGGTCCTCACATGTAACTAGAGCCTCTAGCAAAAGCTAATGTAAGTAAACAAAGCGAAGGACTCCAAATTCTTGATTTGATATTGTCCAAATAGCATAGTCTTGTGACGTTTGTAATTGGTAAATAGTCTTTCAAGACTTAATCCTTATATATTAATTATTTGTGCGATTCACTTGCCGTAAAGCACATTTGCATAGGTAATCAAATTAAGACTCTTTGTTTGTGGTAATTGATACACACACTAATGTAAGCATCATGTTGGCATCTAACTTGCAACGTGAGACTTTGTTAGAGGTAATTGATACACACAGTACTAATGTTGTGTTATATACATATATAGGGGACTAAATTTACTAATACTTACCAAAGTTTAGGGGCAACAGAATTGCTTAAATCTTTGAATTTGACCCCACCAACTAGTTTTATCTGTTGACATTTCGCAAAAGTTGACCCATGTAGTGTTCGAATCCAATTGTAAGTTGGTGGTTGACAGAATCGTGAGGAACATCATAGACATCTCTGAATTTGGCTCTATCACTAGCCAGTGCAGAGATATTCTCTTGCAGCATCCAAACTATTCATTGTGTTTTGCTAAGAGACAAACTAATAGTGCAGCACATAGCCTAACTAGGGAAGCAGTAGCTCAAGCTAGTCCAACTATCATTTATCATATTCCTAGTTGTATCTTTGACATTATTTATTTTGAAATGCTATAAGTTGAATTCCATAAAATAAAATAAAAAGTACATTCATAAATATGAAGCATATAAAATTAAAAATGATAACTCGTTAAAACTTTTTATTTATTGAATGACAATTAAATTTACTAATACTAGGTCTTTTATGTTGCACTCTCTCTGCTCTATGTCTGCCTTTGACAGTTGAATGTCACCCTTGAGTGCCTCCTCCGTCTCCATTTTTTCAGAATGGATCCTTCTGATCTCGTCTTGAAAACACCGGCCTCGACTTTCCCATTGTGTGATCTGTTCCTCTAAATGAGTCCGTTCCTCCAGCACCTTTGACATTTCAAACTTCAACTGAGCTTTCTCTGGGAACATTTTCTGCTCAGTGTCAGATACTGCTGTTTTCAAATCCCTGATGTCATGAACACGGTCTGATAGACTAGTCCTTAACCTTGCAAGTTTTTCATGGAGTTTGGTGCTCTCTCTTTTCTCACTATGGAATTTGGTTTTCCATGTAGAAATGTCTTTACGAGCCACCTCAAGCTGATCATGCAACTGCTGAATTGTTTAAGATGATTTATTGGCCTCAAATTTCAGTGAAGTAATTTGCATTTCTGAAGCTTTGAGATTTTCTTTGGAAATTCTTAGCTCCCTCACAAGTGTCTCGATCTCACTACTTTGGTCAAACAATTCCTTATCCACACCATCAATGCTTCCTCTATAGTCTTGTGTTCCAGGGCTTCCCCTCCTTCACTGATGTGTTCTTTCATTGATGATGACTCAAAACCAGCCTCCAAATTTTCTGTATTGAAGGGTCTGTATTTTTCAAGCTCAATCTTCAGTTTAGTAATTTGTTCTTCTGAAAGTCTTAACTTCTCATTCACAGTCATCAGTTCTTGTTCATATGCGTTAATTTTGGTATAAACATCTTCAGTATTCTCATGTCTTGATCCCCTAGATGAACCATCTGTATGTTCCTTTTCCTGCATCCATATCTTTTCTTTTACCTCACCGAGCTCAGTTGCCAATTCCATTATTCTTCTGTTTATCCCCAGATCACTACCATTCTGTGAGAAACCCAAATAATTATTAACTGATGAATCATCAGATTCCTCCTCAGAATCTGTCAAAGTAGAGGACTCATCCCCATCTTTTTGGTATACATCATTACCATTTCCACTAGAGTTCAAACCCAGCAGCTCGGGTACCAGATTTAAGACGACCCCCCCTCTTCGGAGTTGGAAAGGGCCAAGTGGGATGGTTCAGAGCCAACATCTGAAATACCTGAACCTTGGGATATGAGATCAGAGGGTGTATTCTTCCGTAATTATCCTGTGACATGATCATAACGTTCAGCAAGAGTCCGGTAAACACTGTAAAACTCCTCAACCAGAGCAACCAATTCTGGCCTCTTCTGATAATACATTTCGGCTTTTTTGGCAAATGAATCTGCATCTCTTCTATCAGCTTCAACATTCGCTTCACACTCTGGTCTATTTCTGAGAATGAAAATCAAGTCATTTTCATGGACGACATTATGACAAACAAGGATTGACATATACAAGGAGTTTGTATTTGTTGCATTGTTGATGAAAAAAGTTGAAAGTAGAGCAATATGGTCTACTCAAAATAATTAGCATTCCATTCACCAAAACAAATAGATAGTTAACAGCCATATCTATCTAACAGCAAAATTTGGCTTCTCTAAAGTGAGGACTGCACTTTGTAGGGACTGAGGGACAAGTGTAGAATTATAACCATTGATTAGAAAATCAATAGCTGAAATTATGATAATATACACGTATTACAAAATACCAAGAAGTTGTTAAAATATATTCCATTGATTTTCCAATCAATGGTTATGACTCCACACTTTCTCTTCTAAAGTGAACCCACTCACTTTAGAGGTTCTAAATCCCTTATAGGAGATCATCATTTCAAACTACAATATATCAGTTGAATTGTTGAAGAGTTATCATTCAAAACACACTTTTTACTAATATTTATTTTCTAGCTTTTCTGCTGAATACACAGAACATTGAAACCTATAAAAAAATTTCGTGGTTGATATCAACTTATAAAAGAAGCTTCATGGCTCTCTAGTCATATTGATGTAGATTCTGAATGGTGGAAAAGCTTGTCAATTAGGCAGGTAGATATAGAATAAAAGTATAACAATGTTATAAATTATAATAGGTTGAATCAAAATGTAAACTGTAAAGAACATAAGAGAGACATCCCTACAACACCTATTCAACTGATCCAAGGCACATTGAAAGACACGGTTCTTTTTTTCTTTTTGAAAAGGAGGGGGGTTGTTGGGGAGGGGATGTTGCTCCAAGACATGATCATAACCTAGACTACATCTTAAACTCTGATCCTGGCTCCAAGCATATTTGTACTACATAGATTGGTTGGGCATATTTGGTTTTGGATAAATTTTGCCTCGATTGATTTCACGTTGGTGGAGAGTTCAGAATTAATAAATTATTTTAATTAACATAAATTAATAAATTAAAAATAATTAATATTGTTGATAAAAAAATATTTTAGTTGAGTAATATTAATAAATTCTAGTTCTGATTTTTAATTTCATAGGTTTGAAACAATATTTATTTCATAGGTTTGGAAAGCATTAATAAGGCAGAATGTCATTGCTTCTATGCTGTCATTGCAGTGGTTTGATATCACATGCAATCTTTATTTCATTCTTGCTGTTCCCTTTTTTCTTGCTTTTATTCTTACAATTTTGTTGTTTCATTTTGACATTGTACAAGCTGATGCTGGGGGTTCTCCTTTACTTGTAGCTCGAGGCCTCTCCCCTGCTCAAGCTA
The DNA here is from genome assembly GCA_007407185.1 of Glycine tomentella. Lineage (NCBI taxonomy): Eukaryota > Viridiplantae > Streptophyta > Magnoliopsida > Fabales > Fabaceae > Glycine > Glycine tomentella. The sequence goes on from PYAF01002291.1 coordinate 49,218, forward strand.
CTGTGGGATCTGAACAAATTCATGCCACCAGTTCCAAATGAAAAGGTGATGATCTAATAATGTTGCTGTTGTAGTTTCTTTTAAAGGTTATTTTTCAAGTTTTATGTTTATGTATATATCATTGAGTCACATCGATTTCTTTTGTGCAGGTTGGATTAATCATAGGGAGAGGTGGAGAAACAAATAAAAGCATGCAGATCACATCCGGGACACGCATTCAGGTAGTTGTTATCGTTTACCTTGAAACATTTCATTTTTATACTAACCATGTGTGGGTTAGACAGGATGTAAATTGGAAAACATGTAATGTGTGGTTTAGATAGGTTCTAAATTGCTAAGATCAATGGCTGATATTGGACCTTGTATTGAATCTTAAAAATTTAATAGTAATGACAAATATATGAACTAAGGTATGGTTGTTGTAAATAGTCCCCATGTTGCTGATATATGTTTAAAAATATGTAATTAACAATGGATCAAATGGGTAACTAAGTAACAGATGAGCAGTATTGGATAATTGGATATGTATTGTACTGTTAAATAAACAATGATTTCTTAGCTTCTTTTTTTTGCAACAGCAAGTTGTTTTTATTAGGTTGTTCCCCTCCAACTTATTGACTAATTAATTTTTTGGTTAATCATAGGGCATCTAACATAGTTTTGACTGACACGCTGAAAACGTAAAAGTTTTATACTGTCTACCCGTGTTGTTCATCAAGGGGTCTCATTTGCTGTATTAATCACAGGTATGTGTGTTGTTTTCCATGTTGTTGTCTTTTTGATATTTGTCTTCATATATAAATATTGGTTTGTCATACATTTCATTACATTGTGAGTTAACCTTAGTTTCCCGTTCTTGCTTCAATCCAGTGATTAATACGGATAGTTTGGATTAATCATTGAATTGAAACTTGAATTGTCCGTTTGGACAGTTTGGGAAGTTTTATATTGTATACATGAATCCTGGGCTGTCAAAGTTAAGTATGCTTTGTTTCAGTTAGTGAAATTTCAGTTTAATGTATTTTGCGTTGTTCTCCGAGTGCATACTTGATCGGGGTGTGTTAAAGACACTACTTTCATTTCGTGTACTTGGAGACCAATGCGGAATGCTGCCGAAATTTCATTAAATGTAACATACCATACTTGACTTTGACATTTAGGATTCATGTATACAATATAACTTCCTGAATGGGATAGGGCCACACCTTTTAGGTTGTTAGTACACATATTTATTCATATCTAGTTGCCAATATCATAATCCCATTTTATTAAAGGTCATGGATCGTAGTTGGATGAAAGCATCACGCATTAGTGACGACTATGCTACTGGGGTAGAACAGTTCCTTAAGTTTACCGAACTTAATGCACCACGTGTGGGTGGGAAATTTTTTTGGCCGTGTGTCAATTGTTGCAATGGGAGACGACATACCGTAGATGACATCAGATCACATCTTATATGTCATGGAATCATTCAGTCGTATGTTAAATGGATATGGCATGGTCAACCGGCAGATGTTCCAACATCGTCAAGGACTCCGGCTGTGGAGATGGATAGCGGAGATCACATAGAAGATATGATACGCGATCTTGGCCAAGATTGTTTTAGAGCAGCACATGCGCCAATGTATGAGAAATTACAAACTGATTCAACCAACGAATTGTATGCTGATTGCAAAAGCTTCACACGGCTGTCTGCGGTGTTAGTTTTGGTCAACTTGAAGGCAATATATGGGTGGAGTGACAAGAGCTTCAATGACTTGCTTGTCTTATTGAAGAAGATGCTTCCTAAAGGCAACAAGTTACCAAAAAGCCACTATGAGGCCAAGAAAATCTTATGTCCTGTGGGAATGGAGTACCAAAAGATTCATGTTTGCCCTACTGATTGTATCTTGTACAGAAATGAATTTGTTCGGAATTGCTCGTCATGTGGCGTTTCGCGCTACAAACAAAACAATGACGATTGTAGTGAAGACCCCAACAAATCTCCCATTCGGCCAGCAAAAGTCTGCTGGTATCTTCCAATTATCCCAAGGTTCAAGCGATTGTTTGCTAATGCAGATGACGCTAAGAACCTGACATGGCATTCAGTTGGCAGAAACAAAGATGGAATGCTTCGATATCCGGCTGATTCTCCGCAATGGAAGTCCATTGATCGTTTGTATCCAAATTTTGGGGATGAGCCTAGAAACCTACAGACTGGTCTTGCTTCTGATGGAATGAATCCTTTTGGTAATTTAAGCACTAATCATAGCTCATGGCCGGTTTTGCTAATAATTTACAACCTCCCACCTTGGTTGTGCATGAAACGAAAATACATAATGTTGTCAATGATGATCGTGGGTCCAAGACAACCAGGAAATGATATTGATGTGTATCTAAGTCCGTTGATAGAAGATTTGAAGATATTGTGGGTTGACGGTGTTGATGTGTATGACGGCCATCTGCAACAAACCTTCAAGTTGCGAGCACTGATCTTTTGTACCATTAACGACTTCCCTGCCTATGGTAACTTGAGTGGATATAGCGTCAAAGGACACCATGCATGTCCTATTTGTGAGAAACATACAAGCTTCCTGCAGCTAAAACATGGAAAGAAGACAATATATAATAGGCATCGTCGATTTCTAAAACCTTATCACCCGTATCGACGATTGAAAAAAGCTTTCAACGAAACTCAAGAGAATGAATTTGCGCCTGAACCTTTATCTGGCTGTGAAGTTTATGACCGGGTGAAGGACATCGTCCCCATGTTCGGTAAGCACATTAAAAAAGATTCATCTGACAAGAACATATGGAAGAAAAGATCAATATTCTTTGATCTTCCATACTGGTCTGATCTACATGTACGTCACTGTTTAGATGTAATGCATGTGGAGAAAAATGTTTCACTTTTTTCCAATCACATGTTTCACTTTTTTTTGTACATTAAAGGGAATAAGATCAAAGGCTCAGGCAATTCAAAAACACAATGATTGTCCCCACTTGTTGTCTCGTGGAGGATATGAATTGCTTGAGTCGAAGCTATTAGAGGAGAAAAGAAAAAAATTCAACAAGCTGCAATGGATACTGAGGATTCATCACGAGTTATAGATCCTCCGTCTCCCATTCCAAGGCATGTTAAGTGGATAGAGGCACGCACAAAGCGATATGGGCAGATGACATTGACCGCGGCCAAATACATTTCAGATAAAATAGTAAGTTAGTCTTATTTCCATGTACACCTTTTTCTCCGTAATGAATACTACTAAATATGCTACAATGTTTTGCTTAATGGTGGTTACCGCAGGAGTTACTCGAACAGCAGGCAACACAAGGTGATTTTGTTCCCAATGGTCGTGATGACATCTTGAATGTAGCACTTGGACGACCTAAGCACCCAAGTTGTGTGCGTGTTGCAGGATCCGGGGTGACCATAGGTCAGTATTTCGGACCAGGTTCAAGATGCTCTAGCAAGTCCTTTGCATCCATAACGCCACAAGAATTGGCTGTTATAATAAGTAACCTCAGGGAAGAGTGGAAGAGAGAGGCAGAGGAGGACAAAAAGCAGAGTTTAGAGCTAATTAAGCAAGAGGTACAAAATGCTTTAAAAATGGAGAGATCACAAATGCCTTCACCTGAACCACCCCCACAAGTTGCTGAGTTAGAGCTATTAGGTGCACGTGTCAGTACAAAGGGGAGTTGTGCTGAAACTGCAGCAAGAGGATCAGCTGAAGAACAACATAATGCCGCGGACAAAATTATGGGGTTGTACGTGCATTCCGATCGCTCTACACGGCTAGTGGCACTTGGAAAAGTTTGTGATGGAACATCCGCCACACACAGTGTGTGCTATGCAGATGACGTTCTTAGGGTAAGTGTCATAGAAATTTTGGATGGTGACACTGAAGTTCCTATTGCGACGTCAGAGTGCAAGTATGTAAGACAAACCCTAGGCACATTTGTTCCATGGCCTACACATCTTGTCAGATTGGTTCCAAAAGAGATATGGACTAATCCTTTTTCATTATTAACACTAACGTGCTTTGTTACACAATATGGAAAATATTTCCATGTATACAATATTTAATTTAAAAACCTTTACAATTTTGTCAAACAAGGTCGTGCAACCTGTTCCCACGTCGACAAAAAAAGTTGTTGTAGATGACCCTTTGGGTGAGTTGATTAAGAGGATGTATGACGTTTACCAGAAGTCGATTGAGTTGCCTTGGGATGCTAAAAAATTCGGCCTTGCAGATATAGGAGCCTCCTTCTTCATAACATTTTCTGACATTAATGAAATAATAGATGGTCAGAAGTGGTTGAACATATCTATACTACAATTGTGGATGATGTAAGTGTTTTTGATCTGGACAAATTTTTGTCAAACCTAATATTGACTAGTGAATCTATTAAAACATATTAATTCCATTTGGACAAACAGGTATTTGGATGAATGGAGTCAAACGTTAGGATATGGAGATGTATACGGATTCCTTGAGCCTCAATCCATTCACAACATCAAAGATAGACGATAAAAATGTCAAGATTACATTCAGGAATGGATGAAGGAATCAAAAAGGGATGTGTACATTGGATCATACTTGAATAAGTAAGATTTCTTACTAATATTTATATAAATATATTTATTAGTAAGTCCATGGATTTACAAGTTTTGTCGAGTTGACCAATAACATGTCGTTTTATGCAGCTCCCATTGGCAGCTAGTTCTTCTGTGTCCTACAACCAATGATGTTGTATGGTTCTGTTCATTGCGTAAAAAGCCTGATGTACACATCAAAGCTGCAGTTAATAAGTTACGTGTCTCTATCTTATATGACGCATATACAATATGATACCGTCAACCAGAAACTTACTAGCACACAATGTTTTTGCAAATGCAGTGCAATGAAGACCTTTAACAGTACTTCTGGTTGCCAATCTATTCAAGCCCCAACAAACTGGATTGAAGTAAAGGTACACCCATATAGCTGTAGTGAAAAACTAATGCATTGTTGTTCAGAGTGTTTTCCAATTTTTACCATTATCGTGTATAACCTACTACCATTCTAGAGTAATGTCCAAAGTGGAGGCTATGTGTAACGACTCGCCTCGTCGCTATGATATCACTAACTCTTAATCGTACAACTTTAAGTTTTATTAAAACTTCATTAATTTGTTTATGAAAACGATGGTAAATTTTTCGCGATAATACAATTATCATACACATATTACAATTACATATTTAAACACATTATACATATATATTAAATTAGTACATGTCATCCACATGTCAGAACTTCCTTT